>JAHBCN010001867.1:0-104994 GCA_019359885.1 Listronotus oregonensis | reverse complement strand
AACACTACATAAAGCGTATAAATACTAAATACTTTTTATATATTGATATCAATAAATGGTTTGATTTAATTTAACTTTGCATATTTTAGATTGTGCGTCATTATTTCAACTTGTGTGCTAAAGGCGTATACTTATTAACGAGTTGCAACTGTAACTGCAACCGTTACTATATCAAGTTCGCTGTGAATGTACACGGTTTTGTTTCTTCGCGAACCTCTTGATCCGCAGTGTTCCCAGTAAGTTCGGGAACAATGTCGATAAGAAGAGAAGTGATTGCCAATTAAAATTACCTTTTCCAGTCCCTCGACTTTTACCCTCTTTTGATTTTTCTCTTCTCCAGGATTCTAATATTGTGACCATCTTTTTCTTGCAGTTGTCTCCGGTTGTGCCCATTGCAGAATCTATTTTGGTCTAAGCGTCTTCTTTTAAATGCTTTTCATAATAGTCTTTGTTTTTTGGATCCCATTTTATGGGCATGTTTTTGTATGCTTCAATTAGTAGAACTTTTTCGTCGTCCCAGTTCATGTTTATGTTCCTGTTACAAGGCGAACGTATACACTGACGAACTTCTCACATCGACGTCCACGAACCAACTGTGCATTCCTTTGTGATCGTCCTGAAAACCGACAACCCGCGGTTCGTTGCGAGCGGCTCGAAGTAGGCTCACGAACTTAGTTCGCAGCGCGTATACACCAGAGAATTTGGTTGCTGTAACGGTTGCAGTTACAGTTGCAGCTCGTCAATGAGTACACGTCTTAAGAGAGATAACAAATACTTTTTTCGTCAGTTCTATTTTTTACTTATATTTCTTTTAGTCTAAAGGCCAGTAAACAGCCGACGACACATAATTTTAGAAAACCTTAAACTTAACTGAGCAAAGTTAGTCGTTATACTTACCGTCCATGAAATGGAGGTCAGCTAAGCCCAGTCGTGGTTGGTTCAGTGTCAATTAGGTCTGACAGGCGCTAAAATTTGGCAAACTAAAAAAATATTTTTAAAAAGTTGCCGTTTTAGTATGTCAAAAAATATTGTTATAGGTACTCAAAAACAAAAAGGCACACCATTCCGACGGTTAATTCGTTGTGGCAGAATTTTCTGAAATTAAAAAAAAAAAGAAATGTATTTTAAAAATCTTAAATTTATATATGTTATGTGACAGTAGGTATTAAAAGCATATATTTTTCACGGCAGACGGATCTGCCGGTTGCTTTGACCTGGCAGACAGTAAATATTTCCTCCCGCGCGAGTAAGAATGTCCTCAGTTTATTCTAAAACGTTGACATTAATGCATGAAGTGAACACATAAGCTTACGAAATATTAATAAATAATATTGTATTTTGTTGACTATTTGACTAGGGTTGGTTTAACTGGTACAATGTCGTTCAACGACCTGTTTTCTGCTGGAAAAACTTAAAATTTTTTAAGAAGACATTATATTTCAAGCATTTGGAAAAACGCTCCTCTAAAACATCCAACAACTGCCAGGTCAAAGCAACCGGCAAATCCGTCTGCCGTTAAAAGTATATGCCTTAAATTCTGTCAAGGAATAATATATATGAATTTCAACTTTTCAATTTTTTTTTTTTAATTTCGGAAAGTTCTGCCAAAACGTAATAACCGTCGGAATGGTCTCCCCAATTTTGTTTTTGGGTACCTAAAATAATCTATTTTTTCCACAAATTTTTAATAATTTGCTTATTATTAATTAATTTTGAATAGCTAATAACACTTATTACCTACCAGTGAGTAATGATCACACTGATGAATTACGTCACTCGCCTTTGGCCGGTGACGCAAACTTAATCATCGTGAGTAATAGCTATTACATGCGAGAAGAATACTATACTTTTTTTACGACTTTTCCTAGGTATTTATCGAACTAACGAAAACTTTTAAAATATTCTATAAATCAAAATATGTAGGTAGATAGGTAGGTAAGTTTAAAGTGAGTGGGTATAACACCCTTTCACCGCGACCGATCGGTCTATTGTGGCTCATACCATTTTATAATTCTCCCACCAGGTCCAGACTCCTAATAAATCTGATAATCCTGTTGGGAGAGAGATTTTCACCTCCCCAGGCAACAAGGTGTCATTGCGGAGGATTGCGAATCTTAGTCGTGCCAGTGCTGGGCACGAACACAGTATGTGTTCTGCTGATTCATCCCCCTCCATGCACATGCGGCACTCGGCGTCTTCCGCTAGGCCGATCTTGTGCATGTGGTATTTTAATCTGCAGTGTCCCGTGTACAGTCCCACTAGAGTTTTAAGGTGTACCCTTGATTGCTCCAGTATTTGACAGTACATTGTTGGTTCGGTGGGCTTATGAAGGCCTTCGAGTGTCTGAGACCCGGAAGTCCTTGCCAGTACCGAAGATTTTCTCTTTGTGTCCAAGCTGATATGAACTGCTTGGCCGTTCCATAAGATATACCGATGACCGTTTCCGGCCCTGTGAATCTTGTTTCGGCCTCCCTTTTGGCAAGGAGGTCTGCGGATTCATTACCCTCTAGGCCGGTGTGTCCATCAAAATATGGCGTCAGTTGTGAATAACATTGGTTGTCATAGTACCGTGAAAACAGATGTTGACCAGCAATTTTTCTGTCAGGCAAAGCACACTATAATTTTTATATACTATCTTATAAGATCACAGGATTATGAAAAATGATTTTTTTTCTTCAGATAAATGAAATTTGTTAATAATTCTTATTTTTTTCGATATTGACAATTATTTATGGTCGACTTTTTGAAACTTAGATATGTTAGACAGTGCTTATTGACTCTTAAAGACGTGTATACGTGTGTTTGATGCTACTATGTAGAGGTAACCGAACTCGTGAGTAATAGCCCGTAAGTAATGGATCATTACTCACTGGTAGGTAATAAGTGTTATTATCTATTTAAAATTAGAATAATATACTATTAACATACTAAAACCGTAGCTTTCTTAAAATACTTTTTTAGTTTGCCAAACTTTAGCACCTGTCACACCTGATTGAGACTGAACCAACCCCGACTGGGTTTAACCAACCTCCATCTCATGGATGGTAGCTATAACGGACTAACTAAGGAAATTTGAGGCTTGCCTAAATTATGTGTCATCAGCTGTTTACTGGCTCTTAGACTATTTTAACAGGTCGCATATTTCTATAGACAGGTCTTACTTCAGCTGTCATTGTTACAGTCATTACCTAATTTTGACACGTGCCATATTTCACACAAATATTATTTATAGTAAGTTTAACTTTTTTGTAGGAAGTATCTTAATAATTATATCGTATAATTTAAGTATATATTTTTTTTTATTTTTAGCAGGAATTGCATTTGTAGTTATTATTACCTTATTTAATAACCTTGAATTACGGGGAAATACCACATGTGCTAACAAACTTTTTTTTTATTAGGTAATGTATCAACCGTAAAACAGTGCTACCTGTGCCCCTTAGAATCGAAAGAGGATTGCCAAGATCCTGTCGATGTAAGTAAATTGGTGATAGAATCTTGTGGTAAAATAGATCCAGGACCAGCACCAGAAGAAGAAGCAGGTGCAAGTGCAGGAGAACCAGCGGCAGACTCGCTGGAACTTACAGGGAAAGAGTCCGAATTTGTTTGCTTAAAAGCAGTTTTTGATAGTAAGCATAAGGTTCTACAGTGCCCTTCAACCTACTAGGGACATAGGCGCGAGAGTGTCGAATTGCCTATCGTCCGTATTCTAGTAAACCATGCTCTCTGTATTTATTTTTAGAAATTCCAATATTTATTGCATTTCCAGCCGAAGCGATAAAGTTGTGTGTGCTCAAATTTCAAAGTTAATTTTAACAAAATTAAAATGGATGTTTTCGAGATTCGGGAAAAGGTACAAATAGTCAAATGGTATTTTCAAGGAAAATCCTATCGACAAATTCGAGGATCTTTTCCGGAAAGTTTCGAAAATAGACCTACGCCATCATTATCAACAATAGCTCGAATCATACATAATTTTGAAACTGTTGGTTGCGTGTCTCCAAAAAAACACAAAAAGCCTCAACAGGAGCTTGACGACGAAACGAAGTTGCAACAAATTTTAATTTGTGCCACTGCTGAGCAAAACCCCGTAAGTAGTAGTCAACAAATTTCTGAAGCAAGAAATTCATCGCCTAGTACCGTCCAAAGAGTCCTGAAAAAAAAATTGATTCCGATCATACAAGGTACAGGGTTTTCCCGTATAATTGCGCACCCCTTTAAAATCTTTATTTTTATAGATAGAAAAAAATAGTTTATATGGAAGTTGCAGGATTTTTCATGAAGATTTTCATGGTGTAAGATAGAAAAACAAATGATGATCGGAAAATTAACAAATCACTATCAACTTCGTTATTTTAAATGGAACACCCTGTATATGATTGAAAATTCAAATTCTGCTAATCTTCCTATTTTCAAATATATATAACTTATCTATGTTCGGATAAACGAGTTGCAAGTTATTTGAGTTTAGAATCTGTTCTTATAAGCCATAGTTAGCCATGTATACAACCCAAGGATTGGCAAAGTTAAGTCGCGTTAGCCATGGTTCGTCTTGGAAACCAAACAAAAATATAAATATTTGACAGAAGTCAATTTTGGGTTGTATCCATGGCTAACTATGGCTTATAAGAACAGATTTTAAATTCAAATAACTTGCAACTCGTTTATCCGAACATAGATAAGTTATATATATTTAAAAAGAGGGAGATTATCAAAATTTGAATTTTCAATCATATACAGGGTGTTCCATTTAATTTTTCGATCATCATTTGTTTTTCTATCTTACACCATGAAAATCTTCATGAAAAATCCTGCAATTTTCATATAAACTATTTTTTTCTATCTATAAAAATAAAGATTTTAAAGGAGTGCGCAATTATACGGGAAAACCCTGTACCCTGTAGTCCATGAAATAAACTGCTCAACAAAAAGATCGTACCATTTAAATTTTAGACCCATTTTCAAACTGCTGTAACTTTTTTAAAAATTAACTTTTTTGAATATCTAAAACGAAGTTTAAAACCGCGTTTCTTCTACTTTAAGCTGTATTGCATTTAGTTTTAGTAAGATGAATCTTATCATGATGTACAGTGTGATCAATAGAGTGCTGCAAAAAAACAAAAAATTCGAGTGTGTCCCATTTCAGTGGTAATTTTTTTTGGTCGTTATAATATGGGTTGTTACCAAGGTCATATCAATATCTCTAGACGTTTTTGCCAGTTTTTGAATTGAGGACCTCTGGCTTGCGATACGCTTCTAAACGTCAAATTTTGGTAATCAATTCTTTAAAAAGCTATAACTGGAAAATGGATTGACGGATTTCAATGAGTGTTTCATATTCGGAAAGCTCATTTTATGTAGATTTTTTATGTCCTAAGCACTTTTCGATAGGTTATAATTTTATGAGTATACGGGGCCAACAAATACCAAACGCGTACCTGATTTAGAAATCCTAAATATACGGTAAATTATTGAACGCCAAAGGGACCGTATGTGTGTGTTTTGTTTTAAAAATGGCCCAGTTGAAGTTTGTGTCAATATCTCGAAACGATTTCTACCGTTAATCGATTTATGCTGTTTAAGTGCCTGTAAATTTATTCAGCAAAAATGCGTCGTTATTATGGCATTAGGTGTGAATGGTAGGAATTCCAACAACGTCTTAAAGTTTTAAACATTTTTAAACATAAATTAGGGTATTTGGTGTTGTACACCATGATATACGGAGTGATCAACAAAGTGCTTTCAAAAAATTTAAATGTTTAATTTTGTGCCATTTTGGATAGCAAAATGTTTTACTTATTAGAATAATATTGTTTTTTCGATATTCCTAGACGTTGTTGCAAGTCTTTATTATTAAAATCCTAGATGAATGTAAATTTAGGATTTCCCAGTAATCCATTTTACACATGTTTTAATAAACGTTAAAAAATAAAACACTCTCATTAGATAAAATGTTTTTATAAATCTCAATTGGGTAAAATTACATTTAATAACCAATATTAAAAACAACAATAGTAACAGATAAAATTAATGATGTAACGAACAAAAAAGAAACCCCCGTGAGCCCTCCTAACTTCCTCTACCCTTCTTGGCATGCTATTCACTAAGCTTGCAAGGAAGTTCTGGGGAATATCGTTCCATTCCACTCTTATTGCATTTGCCATGTCATCCAAGTTGTTAAAATTATGCTCTCCGTTATTCAATTTTCTTTTAATCCAACTCCATACGTGTTCTATCACATTCATATCCGGCGATCTTGCAGGCCAAATCATTCTTTCAATATTGTTATCCCTTAAGACTTCTTGGACGATTCTGCTCTATGTGGACGAGCGTTGTCGTCCACCAAGACAAAATCGTTGCCAAAGTTTTGTGCAAAAGGAATAACAATATCCCTAATACACATATCTCGATACCTTTCAGCATTCATCGATTCTCCCACCAAAACAACCAAATCTGTTCTCCCATTCAACATCACACCACCCCACACAAGCAGTCCTCCACCTTCAAACGGTACCCTTGCATCCATGTTTTCTTCCAGATATCGTTCATTTCTTGCTCTCCAGACCAAAATTCGTCCGTCACTTTCATACAAATTAAACCTACATTCATCCGTAAACATGCACCTACTCCATTCTGCTATCCCCCAGTTAGCATGATCTACAGCCCAAAGCCTCCTTGCAGCTCTATGAGTAGCCTGCAAAGCAGGGCAGGCAGCACGCCTGCGCGCCTTAAGTCCTCGCTCATGAAGCCGTCTCCTGATAGTTTGTGTGGAGACCCTTACGCCACTTGCTGCTTGGAAACTTCGGCAATTTTTGGTAGCATTAAGAGTCCTACAGCGATTGACGTTTCGTATTATTAGACGATCTTGCCTAGCTGTCGTTTTTCTGGCTCGTCCGCAGCGACCCTGTTGGCGGTAATTTACACTACCATGGGCTCGTGCTCTAGCTAGTGTCCGTTTAACAACAGATATTGTGGTGCCCACAAATTCCGCAATGTTCGGTATAGTACGGCCTTGTTGACGTAATCTGCTTAGGATTAAAACTATTAGACATGTAACTACTACTAAATGTATTATTTCGGTGTCTAAAAACTTACTGCACTATATTTCGTAGTTCATTTTCGCTTAGTTTTGCCATTTTTAAAGAGTAAAGTTACCTCTACAGAAGTTTTGTTTGACTTACAAACTGTTTTATGACAATGACATTATTCCATCGTTGCTATAGAAACGTATCGCTGCTATAGATAAATTCAATGTATCAAGTAAACATTTTTTTCTTTTTGTAGAGGTAATTTGACTCTTTGAAAACTAAGCTAAAATCAACTAAAAAATATAGTGCGGTAAGTTTTTGGACACCGAAATGTACTAAAAGAGTTTCAAGCCTAACAATTTTAATCTAAAACATCTTGCGCAAACAAGGCCGTTCTGTAGCTAATGTTGCGGTAATTATGGATACCATAATAAATTTGAAAGCACTTTGTTGATCACTCCGTATATCATGGTGTACAACACCAAATACCCTAATTTATGTTTAAAAATGTTTAAAACTTTAAGACGTTGTTGGAATTCCTACCATTCACACCTAATGCCATAATAACGACGCATTTTTGCTGAATAAATTTACAGGCACTTAAACAGCATAAATCGATTAACGGTAGAAATCGTTTCGAGATATTGACACAAACTTCAACTGGGCCATTTTTAAAACAAAACACACACATATGGTCCCTTTGGCGTTCAATAATTTACCGTATATTTAGGATTTCTAAATCAGGTACGCGTTTGGTATTTGTTGGCCCCGTATACTCATAAAATTATAACCTATCGAAAAGTGCTTAGGACATGAAAAATCTACATAAAATGAGCTTTCCGAATATGAAACACTCATTGAAATCCGTCAATCCATTTTCCAGTTATAGCTTTTTAAAGAATTGATTACCAACATTTGACGTTTAGAAGCGTATCGCAAGCCAGAGGTCCTCAATTCAAAAACTGGCAAAAACGTCTAGAGATATTGATATGACCTTGGTAACAACCCATATTATAACGACCAAAAAAAATTACCACTGAAATGGGACACACTCGAATTTTTTGTTTTTTGCAGCACTCTATTGATCACACTGTACATCATGATAAGATTCATCTTACTAAAACTAAATGCAATACAGCTTAAAGTAGAAGAAACGCGGTTTTAAACTTCGTTTTAGATATTCAAAAAAGTTAATTTTTAAAAAAGTTACAGCAGTTTGAAAATGGGTCTAAAATTTAAATGGTACGATCTTTTTGTTGAGCAGTTTATTTCCTAATGATCAATTTCGTCGGATGGAGTTCTACGAATTAGTAATGGAAAGAGCCAATTTGGATGAAATGTTTCTTAGATCGATTGTTTTTACAGACGAATCGACCTTTCCATTACTAAATCGCCATAACCCTACCAACGTGCGATAGTGGTCTCGGGAAAATCTTCATAAATATTTTGAAGTTCGCTCCCAATACCCCCAAAAATTAAACGTTTGGGGTGGTATAGTTAGTGAACACGTGATCGGACCATTTTTTATTCAGGGCAATTTGACCGTAGGCAAATATTTGGACTTTTTGCAGCAGCAAATTGTACCTATTCTTCAAGAATTATTAGGGGAAAGATTCAATCATATCTGGTTTCAACAAGATGGTTGCCCAGCACTTAATTCTCGTATTGTTCAAGAATATTTAAACAATACCTTTCATAACAGATTAATAAGTGGGCACGGTACTATCTTGTGGCCAGCAAGATCCCCAGATCTTTCCCCTAATGATTTTTTTATGGGGTTACTTAAAATCAAAAGTGTATGGGCACAATAGACCTAATGATTTGGAAGGACTCCGAGCAAGGATTGAAGAGACCTTTCAAACAATTAGTCCTTGTATGCTGGCAAATGTTAGGCGAAGCTTTTATGATCGTCTGGGTTTTTGCTTAGCTCAAGAAGGGGGTTTATTTGAACATTTATTATAATTATTGTTTTTATTTTTCCGTTAGAAAAACAGTCTTTTTTTTCCTAAAATTTATGTATTATTTAAATTTTTAGAAATTAATTTTGATTTTTGAGAACATACTTTTCATTTTGCTTCGGCTCGTAATCTGAACATAGAAAATTATGTTTTGATATTTAATATCTGTCTCAATCGGTTATTAAATTTTAAAACGTATGGACATAAGCCCTAAGTGGTGCTTCTCGATCGCTAACTCGATCGCTAACTTCTTTCATGAACATCCCGTCCGCACGACTCGATAGCAAATTAAATACTAAAGTGAGTAATTATTGCGTACATCGTACATGCTTACTGACTGGAGGCCGTAGTTTTTGTCGACGCGGCGTTTCGGACGAGCTCGGGTTGCTTCGAGCGTGCAAATTCAACTTGAAAAGGACGCCAGTAAATCTGTCTAAGCTCCCCCTATGTACCTAGTACGATGATGGGCACAGTATACTTTTGTGTGTGGAGTTTGGTTTTGGTAGCAAATGCTGGTAGCATGCTTAAAAATATAATAAACATTAATGTATTAATTGATATCACTGTTATATAATTTTAACCTCGTTAAACAATCTTAATTTTTAACTAGAATTATGAGGTATCTGAGTCTTTACAAAATTGATAAAATTATTTACCTTTTTAATGGGGTAATAAACCTTTAATACTTTAGTAATATACATTTTAAGTAGGTTCAGATTTACAAAAATTATATTTAATAAATATAAGCTGCAAACTTATCCCCTGCAGTCTCGCCTAAACTGTTTATTTTTTTGTTTTCCCATGGATGAAATAATATTTCAAATTATTGCCTACATGCCAATTTTCATATTTCTTAGTTCAGAAATAACGAAGTTCCATTCAAATTTTCACCACTCACTCTTTTCTTTTACTTAAATCCTTTCTTAGCCGAATCTCCTACTCAAATCTAACTAAATTTCATCATTATACAGGGTGCCACAGATTCGCGTGCATGCATGGGGATCTCGGAAACCATAAGAGATACGAAGTCGGTTAAATTATGGCAAAGTTGTGTATTTGCGTACCATGTCCACTTCAGAAAGTTGCAAAATTCCGATTACTTCCGGAGATATCCGGAAAAAACTGAATTTTGGTAAGGCTATCATATCAAAAAAAAAAACTGAAATTTGCCGATTTCGCTTTTATTTTTTTCTGACGTTATTTAAAGAGATACGGAAAAACAAAAGACACTTTCTCATGGCCACTTGCTAAGCTCGTTTTGTAGAGCTTTTGAGCGTTGAGAGATTTTCCGGACGACGTTTCGTTTTCGTTAAACCATCATCAACTTTAGTTTTTTATTTAATTTTTTTAAACCCCTTATTATCCCAATTACAAAAATGTATAACACTTAATATTTATTAACAAATATGGGACACCCCTATAAGAAATGATATGCGTTCCTTGTCTAACTTATAGTCTCTTATGGAAAATATGTTTATTTAACAGAAAAATATTAACGGCCGAGTGATGATTGCGTTGTTAAATCTAATAATGGACTAAGCAATTGTTAAAAGTTAACAACGGTTTAGAATGTTTAACAGAATGTCAGATTTTGACAGGTTGCCTACTAAAATCATTGAATAACACTGACAATGACGTTTTGTTAAACATTCTAAACCGTTGTTAACTTTTAACAATTGCTAAGTCCATTGCTAAATTTAACAACGCGATCATCACTTGGCCGTAAGTGTTATACATCATTGTAATTTGGATTGTAACTGCTTCAAAAAATGCAATAAACAATTGAGTGCCGTATTTAAAAAAATAAAGTTGATGATGGTTTAACGGAAAACGAAACTTCGTACGGAAAATCTCTCAACACTTTTTAATAGAGCTTAAAAAGTGGCCATGAGAAAGTGTCTTTTGTTTTCCCATATCTCTTTAAATAAAAACAGAAAAAAATAAAAACGAAATCGGCAAATTTCGGTTTTTTCCGAATATCTTCGGAAGTACTCGGAATTATGCAACTTTCTAAAGTGGACATGGTTAGTTACGCAAATATACAACTTTGCCATAATTTAACCGTCTTCGTATCTCTTACGGTTTCCGAGATCCCCACGCATGCACTCGAATCTGTGGCACCCTGTATAGGTCAAGTAGTTTTTGAGAATTCGTGGTTAATCATGCATGAATGAATAAATATAAGACTTTTCTCTTTTATATAACATATAAATATAGATTATTTAAAAATCAAAAATTAGAACATTATAAGCATTTGAAACTTGGCGAAATGTATGTACACTTGCAACAATACGTTATACTCAATAACACTAATATCTTGGACTTTCATTGTCTTTATTTGTTAATTGTTATACAACGTTTCGATTTGTGATGTATCTCCAACCGTTTTCAAGTGATTCAATTATCACTTGAAAACGGTGGGAGATACATCACTAACCTAATCAAAAGACACTCTCAGCAGTTTACAAGACGATGGGATAAAACAGTAAACTGTAACTTTTCCAGGGAGTTACTGAACTATCCCGACAGAGATACAGCTAAACATTACTTGGCAATGCCTAGGGCGAACCTTCGCCTAATCACGGGCGTTGTGACGGACATTGTCAATTACGAAAGCACCTTTTTAGAATGGGTATAAACGACACGCATCTGTGTAAAGGTTGTGAACAGGAAGACGAGACGGTGGAGCACATCCTTTGTGACTGCCCTGCACTCTCGTCCAAGAGAAGATCCATGCTGGGTGATTATTGGCTTTCCTTAGCCGACATTAAGGAGATTCCCCTCGGCGACGTTCTTACCTACTTTAAATCAGTAGAATGGGCGGCGTACCGAGTGAGGAGTCCCCTTTAGGAGGAGGCACAACGGGCCTAATGAGGCCTAGGTGCCGTGATATCTATCACTCTCCTCATCTTCAGATTTAGATACATCACTAACCGAAACGTTGTGTAACAATTAACAAATAAAGGCAATGCAAGTCCAATATTTTAGTATTATTAAAACCATAACATTGTCTAATACTTTCAAGGAAAGAATACCCGCTTATTCTGATTGGTAAATTACACAACCACACAAAAAAAGTTGGATATACTTTTCATGAGATATGTGTTGTCTGTAGTAACTTCACGAATCCGGGGTCCAAATTCCTTCATTATGTCACCATTTTTTTCTATCCTCAAAAAATATTAAAAATTTATTGTTTTTTTTACAACCCACTTTATCTTCTAATGTAAAAGGATATGCCGAATCCAAAATTAGAATTAAATTAGCATGTGTATATCAAATGTGTCTTGTATCAGTTGCTCTCGCTTAATTTATCCACCATATTGAATCAGCCATCCTGAATATTATTTGACTTCAGATTTGGAATTAGCAACCTCATAAACTATCTTATACGAAATTTGGCTTAAATCCGTTGATTTTCAAAAAAAATATTTTCCATCGGACCGAAAAATAGCCCCATATATAGTCCAAGAAAATAGGTCGTGAAATACGAATTTGAGGTTAAAACTTGAATTTTTGATATAAGTTACTTTGAATAATCTAAAAACGAACGGTAATTTTTTTTTAATTCTCCACCGGGAAGGGGTGAAAAAAATTAAAAAAGTGTTTTTTTTTTGAAATTTTGAGAAAACGGTAAGTCCTGGAAAAAAATTAAAAAAGTTGTAGAACGTAAAATTCTACATAAAAATGATTTTATACCTTTTTTTCTTAAAATTGAAATTAACTGAGATAGGATAGCTAAAATCGAGGGGATGATAACAGCAACTTTAAAAAATCCTAAATTATTGCAAAATTAAAAAACTCATAGTTTTTTTTAATTATTTATATAATCAACAACTTTAATTCTAAAGAAAAAAAATCTCGTGTTCTGTTCGTTTTTAGAGTCTTCAAAGTAACTTATATCAAAAATTTAAGTTTTAACCTCAAATTCGTATTTCACGACCTATTTTCTTGGACTAATAGGAAATTTGACAAAATTACAGGAGTTATAAAATTTCTACTCCATTTTTTGAGGTTTTTCCTAGTCGATTTTCATTAATTTTCATTACTTTTTACTGTTTTTTGAGATTAAAAAAATAGGGTTTCTATATGGTATTTTTGAAATCCAGGACACATGAGTCCAAAAAGCCGGGCAAATCCGGACAGTTCAAAAAATATATGTTTTAGACTTATTTATAACAATAAAAGCTAAATTAAAATAAAAATACTTAAAACATTTATTTTAATAGTTATTTTATTATATTCAAAAATACACTATAAACCTAAATTTAAGACATATTGGCCTTATTTGGTTACATAAATCATAAAATTATCAGGTATGGCAACATAAAACATAAAATTCATAGGTAAAAACAAAAATATCATGTATGGCAAATAAATAATTAATTTAAAAAAATATATACATATTTTTATACTTTATATTTATCTTATTTCGAGACTTTATTTAAGACGGAACTATTTTCTGGTAACAATATAAAGTGACAAAACTTAGAACAGGTCATATTAAAATTACATATGGTCATTATTAAGCCTTTTATAGATGCTAGTGTTAGCCTATTTCGATCTATTTCGATTTCAATTAACGAAAATGTTCGCTCCACATTTGCGTTGTGGCAAAGATAATACTACTACGAATAGATGGTTCATTTAAATGGGGCGTTTTGAATCAGTTCGAAGATATCAATGCTTCCGTAAATGCGACTAAAATTAAGTCGGTAACCCCTGCCCCAGCGAAACAAACCGTGCGACATTGCCAATGTCTGTCGCTTGTACCTTATTCGGAACACGAAGTAGCGAAAGCGGGCGGCTAAACGGATTGTGTATTTTCTAGTCGCGTTTCATCACGCCAATAGTAAAGGCCTGCCGGCAACACTGTTTAACTTTCGTTCAAGGATAGCGCGAAAATCTCTCGATGGACATCGGCTCGCGTTAGCCAAAGTCCATTAGGGGTATCAAAAATATAGCATTGAATGGTTCATCTTATCCGTAGTAGTATTATCTTTGGTTGTGGTCATTAAAGGCAAAAAAGATTTCGCATGATTTTAACAGTTCTGAAAAAACTTCAATAGACAAGCAATGCGAAAAATAAATTGATCATTTTTTGTGGGACGAAAAATTATGGTGTTCTACAGTGAAACATTCAGAAATATATTTTTTAAGCAAAGAAAACTGATCAAAAAATTTTGCATCATCTATGCTAATCCCCTTTTCTAAAGGATAAATAAGGCATGGTAGAATGTCTTTTTCCCAGTTAATTGTCTTTTAAGTTCATCCACTTAAAGCTGTAGTAATAAATAATAAACAAGCAAAAAATACAAGCTTGGGCTATTTTAATTGTATTTACAAACTTCGTCTAACCGTCAAACCTATATTAAAAATGCGGCCGGACGTCCCCGGACGCATATTCGTATCGAGCGTATTTAATAACGACTTCGGCTCTCTCGAGTGGATATGCATCAAATTTTGGCGACATACCGCGTTGAACATTGTTAGGACAGTTAACATACCGGTTTATTTTCGCGAGAAGCGGTAACGTAGGGGAAGGTGTTCTGTCGTCAGTATCTACGTCATTACTTTGTACCCAGTATCTACCGCTATCGCCACTAGTCAGGAGGTGCGTTAATAATGGTTAGGGGAGAGGGGGGCATGGTGGGGTACTTAACGTTTAAACATCCCTAAAAACTAAAATAATTTGATTAAATTAAAAGTTTTACCTTAGAATCATAGCTTAATTCATTGCAAATGACTATGGATACATTTATGTTGATAACGTAATTAATCTACGAGATGTGAATACTTAAATGAAAAAAGGCATTTGCCCCACTATGCCCCGTGCATAGGGGTAAAGTGGGGTCTCCTATGGGGCATTGTGGGGTGATCATAATAAATAACGAAACACAACTTCCAAACGAAATAGTTTTATTTCTTAGCAACAATAAACTTCTCTTTATTATTATTATTTTAAATTAAACAGATCAGAGATCACACAAACAGCCTAACACATTTTTTAAATCTTTTATAAAACTTAAACTTAAAAAAAAAAGGAACAGAACTTTGGTACAGTTAAGTAATGCATTGCAGTTAGTTATAAACATTTCCTTTAAAATTTCGATCAAGATAACAAGTATACATATTTAAATCTGCTAAACATTTTGGTTTTCAAAAAAAGTTTTTAATCATTTTAATATTTTACAAAATTAGTTTTTAATGCACAATGCACATAAATGAATAGCCTCTTTATCTTTTTCATCCTCTCCAGAACAAGAGTAGTGTGCCCATCGAGAAAATTTTATACAACGTATCCATCCCTCGGTTGACTCTGACCATAAGTAACCACAATAGATGCATTCAGCATCGTCATCATCTTCAGAGCTTTTGCTGCCTTTCTTTTTGACAACCTTTCTCTTCTTCTGTTTGATGGATTTCAATTTCCAATCTTTAGCTACCCTCTTTTTCTGTTGTTTTAGTTCTGCAGCCTTTTTATGGTAATTCTGTGATTATTGCTGTTTTCCCTCGTTGCTTATTAACTCTTTTGTTTGTTCTGTTTTCCTTAGGCACTGGCATTATTTGTTCTGGAGTTGTTACAAAACTCGAGGGCCTATCGACTATCCAAGAACAACCAGGTTGTGGAGAAGGTTGCCTAGGTTGGGTTTGTATATTCTTATCCCGTTGTGGCATTTGCGATGGTGGTGTCTTATTTCCGGACGAAATTTCTTGAAGTGGTTGTCTTGGTGGCGTCTTGGCATCAGGGTCGTCTTCTCGGGTTTCTTGTCTCACTGGAGTATTGTCTCTTTGCGGAATGGCTTCGTTAACTAAAGGCACCTCAGCAGGCTCAGGATTGTCTGTAGTGTCCGCGGGTGCAAAATCTGCGTCAGTGAAAACATCCTTGTTTACAGGCCATATACCCGTGGCTCTGAATGCATTTATAGCAGTCGTCATTGTTGCTGCAGATACAAAAGCTTTTCCGAATAGTCCAGCTGTCTGAAATTGTGTCACCACACGTCCGGGATGGCACCGCAACCAATTTTTTATTTCGCTTAGTAAAATTATATTTTATTATATGTTATGGTTGTTCCGTCTTTGTTTTTTAGTATGTTTTTTGTTTTTTTAGATGTAAGATTACTTTTTCTTGTTTTTTAATTTTAGGGTCTTTACATGTAATTACCTTACCTTTTTTTAGTGTTTGTAAAGAATACAATAAATAAATAAATAAATAAAATAATATGTGCTTATAGGTTTCATGAACCCAACATCCAGCGGTTGGAGTCGGTGTGTGCAGTGTGGTGGAAAGCACAATAAAATAACACCATTTTCACGAGCCAAATCAATGACCTCCAGAGATTTAACATGTGTTGCATGACCATCTAGCAATAAAAGTGCTGGATTATCTTTGGTGGAATGCGACCACTCAATGAATCTCTTTAGCCAGAGGACAAACAAGGGACCCTGGATCCACCCAGATTCGTGACATTCTCCCCAAGATCCAGCAGGTGCCCCATCAAGCAACTCAGGTTTCATACGCTTCCTTGGAAATATGAACATTGGCGGCATATAGTTGCCAACTGCGCTGAAGCAGAGAATTGTGGTCATTAGTTTTCCCCTTTCTGCGGAGGTCAGTGTTCCTACTTGCCTTTTGCCACAAGTAGCAAGGACTTTAGATTGACTTTTGGGAACTACGGACACACCTGTCTCGTCAACATTGAAAATCCTTTGTGGAGTTAGCTTATGTTCATCGTAAACCTTTTCCAAAAGTTGAAAAAAACTCTCAACGGCTACTCTATTGAAACCCATAGCTCTAGCTGCTGACGTTGGTTCAGGTTTTCTGTAGCTAATATCTGGATGTCGTTTAAGGAATCCTTTTAACCAATCTATACCAGCTAAATCACTCACTGAATCAAATTTATGAGGAATTCCATTTTTTTGGGCCACTTCAAATGCAAGTTTGCGCAGGTCTCGTGAAGTCAGTCCATAAAACCGTGCTTCCATCAGTTTTATGTAATTAATTAGTTCTCTCTTGATCGGGAG
This sequence comes from Listronotus oregonensis, assembly GCA_019359885.1. Taxonomy (NCBI): domain Eukaryota; kingdom Metazoa; phylum Arthropoda; class Insecta; order Coleoptera; family Curculionidae; genus Listronotus; species Listronotus oregonensis. The sequence goes on along the minus strand of JAHBCN010001867.1, from coordinate 87,983 downwards.
AAAACACGCTTTGGAAATGGCCCAATTTCTTTTGAAAGATGCTGTCGTCTGGATTGCCCCGATATTTAGAAACATAACGTTCTAATGTTGTTTGTGGAACGTTGTGCACATTTGCTGCTTTCCTGTACCCCACTTCTCCGGATACAACACTGTGTACAGCTTGTTTCATAGCTTGTATAGACCATGAATGCTGATCAGTCTTCCTCTTGTAAGTGCGGACCATCTTAGCTAATAACGTAAAAAATAAATATATTACAACTTAGAAGTCTTTAATACGGGCAAAGTGGGGCACTTTTATATCATCCAAATAATGTACCCCACTTTGCCCCAGGCACCATACCCCACTATGCCCCACCGGCTCATTCAGAAGTAAAAACAAACTGACGGCATCTTACCTTTGATTCAATGACCTTGTGCTTTTTGATTAAGAAATGCCGAAGGGAACTGATTCATAATAAACTATAACACACCACAGTACATAAGTACGTTTTAGAAAAGATTGCTGTTCAATTTCACTAAAAAGGTTTTGATATTTTTGTTTATATCACACAAACGCCTGTCGAGATGGCGTGGCTCGCCTATGAAAGTAACGCGCCGACTAACGACTAATCATAGCGACGCATTTGAAAGTTTGTACGGCTTTTGCTACGAGCTGCGTAAGGCTTGCTCCGCTATGCCCCGTGGCCCCGCTATGCCCCCTCCACCCCTATGTCAAATTTAAATTTAAAATAATGGAGGATTCGCGGCTTTTCTACTGTTTTGGTTCTGTGATGTTTTTTTTTGCTATGGTTTAACAACTATTTGGATTGCAGATTTTTTGGTTTATTAGTTAATTCCCAAATGGATGCATTAATACAATTATTAAATCATAAGGAAAATTTACTTATTATAGTTGACTTGGAAACAGCTAATATCTTATTAAATAAAAAATTTGGTTTATATATTATCTTTTCGACTTTTTTCTTAACTTTCCAAAGACCTTACATTTAAATTTAAACTTAAAAGTGTATTAAACCATTAGTAGTAAGTTGACATACGTAAACCGTTTCGTTTTTGCGAGGATAGGCGGGTTAAACACGGTTAGAATGGTGGGGGAAAGAACTGCTATCAACTAGTAGTTAAAAACGGTAAGTCGCGAAAATATCCTTATGGTATCGAGCGCTCACGTTACCGCAATGTTTGCACCAGCACGCGCGCTCTATACAAATGGAATATAGAGGATAGTAACTTAGATAATAATAATGAACGACAGAGAGGATGTATTTCTTTTAGTTGCCTAGTTTTGTTAAGTTGCTAATATTTATTTATTTCTGTTATCAAACATGATAAAGATTTTTCTTAATAGACATGGAGAATTATTACTCAATATGAAAAAAATATATAACCTTTTAATATTTGGATTTATTAAATGAACAACAAATTCTTAATCAAATTATAAAAATAAAACTACTTTATGAACTTATTTTCACCCAGTCCAATATTCTTCTCAACACAGGTAGACAAGAGATGTGGAGCCTGGGTTTTCTTTGAATTATTATTACCAACTTTTCTTCCTGTCTGAATACTTTTCTTTCCGGTAATCTTTACTTTTCTTTGTGATACGGAAGTAGGCTGAACTGCAATCATTTTTCCTCGTTTTGACGCTACTGTCATTGATCGGGGTAACTTATTAAATTTGAAAGCAGTGTGTAAGGCACTCGTAAGTGTTGATCTGCTATTAACATTTTTTCTATAATTTTTTTATAAAACTTTCCTCTGCTGGAATAAAATTTACAGGATCATCTTGGATATTTTTGTTTATATCTTCTTTAAATTCAGTGATAAACTGAGACCATTTTTCCTTTAATATCAATATTAGTAGCTTCAGAGAACTCACTAATATTATTTGACACAATAATCTCACTTTTTGTTACACTGCCTTGTTGGGATATTTCAAATATAGAACCATCTTGATCATATTCTGAAAGTTTAAGGGGAGGGAAAAGGTTTTCTGGGGGATTGAAACCAGTAGCTATAATGTATAATATACTTCTACTCTTTAAAGACAAGGTATTGCAAGCATTCGTAATAAAAAATGTTTTAATTATTGATGATTGATGCTTACATATTTTTCCAGTTGTGCGTACTGGGCAAGTACATACATTTGAATTGATGTCTACAAAGTATTTTAATTCTGAATTGTAGGAACTGGTAACAGAATATTGCATTTCACCCAATTCAACGCTTTGACTAGGCAGTACATCTTTTTCATAAGTTGGTAATTGCAGATTTTTTTTATCTTATTCATTACCAGATCGAGCAATCTTTGCTTATAATAACTATCAAAATTTCTCACTATAAAATCCGCCAGTTGTGTTAAATTGTAAGCTTTCGTTCGTTCTAGAGAAATATCTTTAAAAAGTCTAAACATTACCTTAACATAGTTGTTGGTATCAGTACCACGTGTCATAAGTGTTTGACGATAGAATAAGTACCACAATTCAATTTTTTCAATTTTACTATGTACATATTTTTTATATTGTGGGTATTTGTTAGAATTATGGAATAAATTTAAGTGTTTGTGTAATTGCTCCTTTGATTTCGACAATAAAATGTTTCTGAATAATTGATATAAATCCTGTCTATGTTCTTTGGGTATTTCGTTTTTTGTAAGTTGTAGCCATTAGAACGTAAAATGTACATAGCAGTAAAGTAGATCCTGGCCAATATTTTTTCAGTATATTACGTTCTGCTAAATCATCATCGGTCATTATAAAACTAGGTGCGACTTGTACAGGCATTATCTCTATTAAATTGTAAACAGCAATGTCAAAAATGGAAGATTTTTGAGAATTCGTAATTACACAGCCTAATGGTATTCCTCTTGCTGGTGGATTGGGTAGCAAAGAAATAAAGTTTATGATTTTGTATATCGCAGTTGCTTGTAGCATCTACAAACATAATATCAGATGATGGAACTAAATATTCTGCCGCTCTTTGCATTATTGGGGTGCATTATTTTAAATTTTATACCACTATAGCTTTTTAAATTGGTCTCTAACTGAGCGAGCATATTGGCACCTGTTCTATCACCATATTGACCTTTAAAATGGGATTTCCACAAATTTGAAAAATCATTTTTGGTGGGAAAATAATGTCTGTCGCAAACAAGTTGGTTGTACTTTTCACCTAATTCTTCCATCTTGCTAAAACAACAACTATTATAAGCTGAGGCTGCTGAGTGACCTTTTTCGAAAAGTTGAAGAATTTCCTGTTTTGTTTTGATACCTATGGGTCTCTTTGTTAAAACAGCTACACTATTAACTGTATGATTATTGATTGCCTTTGAAAGTTATAATGCAAGGCCAGTTTTCACGTAAAACATCAACATTTTTAACTTTAGTTCGTGGTTTAAATTCTTGCTTCCTAATAACTATTATCAGTTCAGATGGACAATCGATGTTTTTTGAGGGATGCTCTCTTTTTCTAGGGCCCTTTAATTTATTTGTCTTAGTTTTGAACTGACAGTGGTAAATTCTTTTAAAAATATTTAATTTTGCTTTGTCCGGCGCAGTATTGATTGTTCTAGTAATATACCATGTATTTTTTGAAAGTTGCTCTAGGTTGTTTACCCAACTCTGAGAGAAAAAAAATTCTTTTACAGTATTTTTCTGTTAATGTACGTCTCCCCCCACTAATGGTGAAAGTGTCAAGTTAGGTTAAATAGGTTAGGCCTATTTAAAAGAGCATATGTGAACTAAAATTCTGACTTTTGTAAGTTTAAAGTTGTTAATATTAAATGAAAATTAATTTATTTCGTACTTAAATTTTTGTAAAATTATATTTTCTATGAAACCGTAAGAGTTATAGACTTTTACTAAGAGTACCTTTTTTATAGTAAATAAAATTCAGATTTTAATTGTAATACTTAAAATTGGTCCATAACTAAGAAAATTATCAGAGGAAAACAAAATTCCGGTTTTTTTGAACCACCCTATATATTATTATACAGGATGTTCCTAAATATGATGTACAAACAAAACGAGGTGATAGTACTGGCTAAAATAAGGAAAAATGTTTTAATAAACATATGTCCCAAAATGCTTCGTTCCAGAGAACAAGGTGATACAATATTCAAAAAATAATAATTTTTTATAAAATGAAAAATTATATTGTTATTTAATTTTCTTCGATGAAACAACTAAAAATATAACTTTTTTGTCTCTTAAGATTTTTCGGAATCTCGTTTCGTTTTTGAGAAAAAAATTTAAACTCAGACCTTCGCAACAAGAATTTTTCTGCCTGAAATTAACTTTTTATTTTTTTCTCGAGAATTAAGTAGATAACGAAAAACACAAAAAAAAGTTGTATTTTGAGTTGGTATATTTAAAATTTACCAAAAAATATTACACTTTAAAAAAATGCACAGAGTGTAATGGTTTTTATGTAAAAAATTATTTATTTGCCCCATGGACACGCCTCTGAAATTTTAGGATAGAATCTAACAGGTCCAAAAGACATGGCATAAAGACATAAATATTCAGTGAAAATTTTATCCAAATCGGTTGAAAGGTTTTCATTGGATCAATTAAAATTCGATTTTATTTTAAAATTTTAACACTCTGTATCTCCGGATCAAAGCATTTCCGAACATGTTTGTGGGAAGTTTTTCCTTATTTTAGCCAGTACTATCACCCCCTTTCATTTGTGCATCATATTTAGAAACATCCTGTATATTTTCACCTGTGTCTACAGTTTTGGCTAATTAAATTTCATCAATAACAAATAATTTAGCTTCCATTGAGTTCGCGGTAGGCTCTAGGTGAAACATTGTAACAAATTTAATTTAAAATAAAACACTCGGTTTCAAGTTTCACAAATTTTTTATTCAGATAGATCTGACACGTGTTTCGGTCTCACGACCATTTTCAAAGATCTTTTTAAGAAGAATGAGCTAAAAAATAAAATAAAATCATCTTAAACTTACACAGATGGCCTATAGAAAACATTTTATGGCACTAAATTATTTTAATTGCAGCGTCTAAGATGGGCGTACCTACAAAATCTGTTTGGGTATTTGTTAAGTTGTCTTTATTGTTTATGGATTTCTTAATGGCCAAAATTTCCAAATAATCCATTTGTTTACCTTTCTGAATGTTATGTAATAACTTTACATCCCCATTATTAAAAAAATGATTATTGTCTATGCAGTGTTCCGCAAAACCGGTATTTCTCTTGCTGTGTAGAATTGAATTCCTGTGTTCTTTTATTCTATCCTGTAACGAACGCCCTGTTTGCCCTATATAGGTTGCGTCACACTCATTACAACATATTTTATATATTCCGGATTGCTGATTCTTAGGACTTTTTTCTTTGTTATTTACTAAAACCCTTGCCAAATTATTTTTATTAACTGAAATACAATTAATTCCCAATTTGCGAAAATTATTTCTAATTTTATTACTTATACCAGAGACATAATTTATAGCAAACCATTTTTTAGCCTTACTACCATTTGAAGTAATGTGTGTATAAAAATGCTTTTGAATATTTTTATGTTTTTTTGTTTCTTATCAGTTTGTTGATGATTGCGGGACTGTATCCATTATTTGTAGCTAGTGTTTTTATTATATTGACTTCTTTTAGGTAGTTTTCTTGACTTAATGGAACACTTAATAACCTATGAATCAAACTATGGAAGGCCAACATTTTTATTTGCCAAGACTGGTTAGAATTTGCATGTAAATTGTATCTGTTGTGGTTGTTTACAAATATCAAAATCAGATGTATTGTTTTACGGCTAATTTTCAAATCTAAAAAGTTAAGTGAGCTATTTTCTTCCGTTTCTATTGTGAATTTATTATTTTTGTTGATGTTATTTAAGTATGTTAAGAATTGTGACAGTTGTCGATCTGTTCCAGTCCATATACAAAAAATGTCATCCACGTACCTAGCCCAAAAGTAAACATATTTACACAAACTTTCATTCAAATTTGTGGAAAAAAAATATTTCCGAAGTTAGCCATAAACACTTCGGCTAAGAGTGGACCTTAGCCTATAAACAATAAAGACAACTTAACGAATACCCAAACAGATTTTGTAGGTACGCCCATCTTAGACGCTGCAATTAAAATAATTTAGTGCCATAAAATGTTTACTATAGGCCATCTGTAAGTTTAAGATGATTTTATTTTTATTTTAAGCTCATTCTTCTTAAAAGATCTTTGAAAATGGTCGTGAGAACTGTCAGATCTATCTGAATAAAGAACTGGACTACCAGTGTTTTATTTAAATTAATTGCTTCCTTATTTATTGAAAATATGCCCTTACACCACAGAAAAATTTGCAATATAAAATTTTTAATAATAGAGTTCACCCTCAAATAACGAACTTATGATACGTTGGAACAAACGTTAAAATAATATGCAGATTCTTCCCGCCAAATATATTATGTATTAGATATAGGTTAAGTTATTAGGAAATAGTTACTTACTTCGACCTCTCCCTTTGTTTTAAAATTTGTTCTTATTACAGTATCATCTACAAAGTAATATTGATAATTTTCTGGTAGTTCCATTCTAATGCTTCACCAACTAATCTGCTGATACAATTTTTTACTCACACTGATAGACACAACAAATCAGACCAAAATATGCAAGGGTAATTATTGTATCGAGCGCGCGAAATAATGCAGAAACTGCGACATTACTGGCGCTCGATATATTGGATGGCGAATCGATTCCGAAGATTGACGAAGACGCTATAAGATACCCTCGATACGAATATGCTCCCCGGACATCTTGAAAACCCGGATATCCCCGGCCGAATCCGGACGAATGAAAACCCTAGAAAAAATGATGACGTAATATCGGCATCTCGGCCCCAAATTCACGATCAGAAGGCAACACAAAACATATGTCTTATGAAAAGTCTACCCAACTTTTTGTGTGTGTGGTGTGTGTGTGTCTTATTGTATGCGGTGCTTTTTTCCCAACTACCTTTCATGTTAATTTAATTATGTCTTTATTTCAGATTCAATCGAAAGAGCATGTGGACGAAAAAGCTGCGATACATTTGATAATGAAGCATTTCGTCAACTACACGGGAGTCTAAAGACGTGCGAATGGTGTGATCAAGATCTCTGTAATTATTCTATTCGAATGAGGCCGACCTTATGGATGTCTCTGCTAATCACCATGATGTGTATTGTGATAAAATAGGCTAGGTAACCGATTAAAGAGACTGCAAAATATATCTATTAAATAAAATTTGTTGGTCTTTTTATTTGAAGTTTATTGACAGATGTCAAAAAAGAACCAGAATACTTAATAGGAATTCAAAATGGTACACTCATGCAACTTCAGCCAATAGTCTAAGAGCTGGCTGCAAAAAACCTGGCCTATCGAGTAACCGGATGAAATATGTTTTAAATAATACTACTCACTGTATCTATTGAAAAAATCATTTAGTGCCAGGGCAAATTGGTGCATAAAATTGCTATGTTTTTTCTAAGGTACATTTTGGGACATGAACTGTACCAATCCAGTAACCGCTGGAAACTAATTTTAAAATTTAGTTTTAAGTAAATAAAAAATAATTATAAACAAGTGCCTCGTTAAATCTGGTGCTAACCCTATGGCACGAACTTTTTTAATTTTTTGTTGCGTTCTTGTACCCATCGAGTAATTGCTTTAAATTATAATCAAATTAAAGTTTAAATATTTCCACTTCTATTCTAGTGACAAATGCCTGGCACAATACTTTATATTTCTTCAAGTCCCATGCTATTACTTATACAACCTATTATAGAGACATTTGGGAATAAATGAATAAACATCTAATGAACAATTATAGTGATTTTTAAGTAATTTTTTTTATTTATACGAGTATTTTATAAAGTATAAAAATGAAATACAATGCAATGTTTTTCATATATTCTACTATAAAATTAATAAAAAACTTAAATATCTAAAAATATACATTGAAACATATATATGGAATTATCATTAAATATCATCATGATCATCAAAATGAGCTTCATCGAAGTCTTTCAAATTGTTAGCACGACCACACAAAAAACACACCTTCATTGTTATCGTTTCGAAGCACTTTTCGCACTAGTTTTAACAATAATTAATAAATATACTCCAAAAAATTTTGAAAAAAAAGAACTAGTTCAATAACTGAGACGCCCAATGTTCGCATCAAGTTTGGACAGCGTCTCGATGCATCTTTTTCTAATGTTAAATCTCTCTCTCGGTCACATGGGGCTTGAAGAAATATAAAGTATCGTGCCAGGCATTTGTCACTAGAATAGAAGTGGCAATAATGTATTTTTTTAATAAGAAATATTTAAACTTTAATTTGATTATAGTTTAAAGCGGTTACTCGATGGGTACAGTATAGTGATGAGCAAAGCAAGACCAAGACCAAGACCGAGCTAGTCTTGGCTTGGTCTTGGTCTTGGTCTTGCAAGCCAAAGGAAAGTCTTGTTCTTGGTCTTGGTCTTGCACCACCCGGTCTTGGTCTTGGTCTTGGTCTTGCTGCAAGAGTCTTGCTGGTCTTGCTTTTTTTTTGGTAGTAATAATTTAAAGTAAGTAATCTTGAATAAAATATATTTCTTAATACTTAAAAATAAATAAAAATGGCGACTATATTTTTTGCATTAAAATATTTAAATATACCCATTTTAAGCTTATACGTACATTTGAATTATTTGATTAAAAAGCATATTTTTAATGTAGGGGTTTATTTATTTATAGCGCTTTATTTTAAGTTCAATTAAGACACAACCTGCTTTTATACATTTGGGGGCACATAGAAATATTTTAATGAAAAGAATTATTTAAATTTTCTTTAAAGAGCCATATAAAATAACAACAAATCTGTATACTGAGTGAGCAGAAAAAAACTTTTAATATCAAGATGTGAAATTTCCGTGAAAATAATTTCAATATGTAAAAATTGGTTTCTGCTTCAAAAAAAGTTATTTAGGAATCTTTTTTGTTCATATAAACTTTTTATCTTTAAATAAGTTAACATTTTCCGTACAAAGTTGGCACAAATACTTTATAAACATTCTGCATAGACAAGGTGGCTCAATAGTGTGACAAAGCTCGATATTTCCGAAACCGTTCATGATGGTGAAAAACTGAACATACAAAAATTATAGAAGAAAAGGGCGTAAAATGTGAAACTATTTTCTATTTCAATTTTTTTCGAAAAATCCACTGTCACTCAAAAAAATATCTTATTTTTAGCTTTTAACCTAAAACCAAAAATGTTTTTCAATTAATTTATTTAAAAAATCACCACCCTGTATATTATACTGTAAATTGTTCAACTCTCATATAGAAACAATATTAACGTAGATGGTTTTTAAATACTATTTTCCGTCTAAGCCGAAACTAATATTTAAAATTTATTTATATAAAAATATTTCTATATGACATAAAAATAATATTTTTTATCAATTCATCTCTTTTACATTTATATCTTAGTTTTAAGAAGCCACTTCTTAGTGTGGAACAAGAATAATGTTTTTCTGTATTGTGGAAATTTTTGATCCAGCCTGTAAGTGACATCACTAGATAGCTAATTTAAAAAACATTAGAAGGAATATAAAAGTAATTTTCAGCTTCTATAACTTTTGAATAGTTGCATCATTTTTTAAATAAAATTCGGTGCCCTTTGAAAAGAAAAAACATAAAAAGTAGCAAAAATATTTGGTTTGTACTGCGGCTGCCTTTGCTTTTTATAATGTGCCGCTTCCCGCACGTGACTGTAATAATAGACCATATAAAAAGCAAAAGCGACCGACAATAAAAATTAAACCTTTTGCTACTTTTTATGTTTTTTTTCTTTCAAAGGGCACCGAATTTTCATTTTAAAAATGATCCAACTATACCCATATTTTTTCTGTGTCGTGAATGGTTTCGAAAATATAGAGCTTTGTCGGACTATTGAGTCACAATCTTATTAATTTTGAAACATGTTATTGAATTTACTAGTTATCGTTGTTAGAAAACTGTATAAAAAAAGTGAACAATTTAACTATTATTTAATTAAAGAACTTACTTGTTACTTATTAAATAATCGCCATTTTTAGCAGTTCTTGACACTTTTTTTGTCATGTCTGTATGAAATACCACTGTATATGGAATATAAAAATTAAATTTTATAATATTAAAAAAATTGGAAAAGTGCAAGAGTCTTGCAGGTCGGTCTTGGTCTTGCGTAGTCTTGCACTCCTCGGTCTTGGTCTTGGACTTGGTCTTGCATACCCCGGTCTTGGTCTTGGTCTTGCAAGCGAAAAGGCGGTCTTGGTCTTGGTCTCGGTCTTGGCCTTGCTGCAAGACCAAGACCAAGACCGCAAGACCAAGACTGGTCTCGCTCATCACTAGTACAGTAACGGAACAAAAAAAATAAAAAATAAAAAAGTGTCGTGCCATGGGGTTAGCACCAGATTTAACGGGGCTCTTGTTTATAATTATTTTTTATTCCCTTAAAACTAAATTTTAAAATTAGTTTCAAGCGGTTACTCGATTGGTACAGTTCATGTCCAAAAAATGTACCTTAGAAAAAACATAGCAATTTTATGCACCATATTTGCCCTGTCACTAAATGATTTTTTCAATAGATACAGTGAGTAGTATTATTTAAAACATATTTCATCCGGTTACTCGATAGGCCAGGTTTTTTGCAGCCAGCTCTCGCTCTACAAGCGGGAATTTCTTCTTTACGACTTGAACAACCCTAAAAAATGTAAGTTGGCGAGTCTGCAACATTGTTAACGTTTGAACTCCTTGTTTCAAAACCCTGATACTAGCTTTGAAAACATCTTGCGCTATTTTTTTCCACATTTATTTTATACAAGTAAAAAAAATAGTCTTTTTGGATCTAAACTAATTATACGGTCAAAATAGACATTTACCCTCGCATAAATTCCTAAGAAGCTGAAAATTTACATGAACGTTCGGGATACCATTATAATAAAATTGTAAAAAATCCCCATTGATCCTACGTGTGCAAAAAAAATATACAAGGTCGAATTTTGCAAAAATAAGTGTTTTTGGATTTTTTAGCGCAACGGTTAGTTTTATATTATTTATTATTATTAGTTATAAAAATAGCTTAAACAAAAATAATTTTCCCGCTAATATCTGCCAAAATATGCGAATTGGAAAATTTTTGTTTAAAAAAAATTAATATCACCTTGTAATATACAAAAATTAACTTTATAATTTGTTTCAAAAAATTGATAGTTTTTAAGATAACGGGACCCCAAAGTCCCCTTATTTCCGCTACCGTTTTACCGCTAGAATGCCGCTATCTTCATGGATTCACTTATAAGCGGGCGGACGAATTGTTCCATTACTCGGGTAATAATGAACATTTTTTAATTATTCAAAGTTCATCAGAATGAGAAAACCCGTACCTATCACTGCATATGAGTTTGGGTCTATTACGATTTTTCTAGAATATTAAAAAAAGCGGTCAATGTTTTTTTTCACAATATTTTGAGAGTATCCCATTAATTTATTGATATTAAAAAAAAAGATTTCTTATTTACATTTCTTTTTTATAATAAGACCTTAGCAAGTGTTCAATGATCCCAGAAAATTTCCTTTACCATCTTTCTTGCGTTTTGATAAAAAATTATTTTGCCCATCTTCGTTTTTTAGCCGTTTAGCCACATCTATCCAGTGTGAAATGTTATGGATTTTTCGACGGCCGTTTCTGCGAAAAATATTAGTGTTGCGAAAAAAATGGTATGGACCATTTTTGTAGATTTCGAGGTGATCTTCATTTTTTGTTCTAACAAAAAGTCTCTAATTCGCATATTTTGGCAGATATTCGCAGGCAACTCATTTTTGGGACTTTGGGGGTCCATTTTCAGCGGGTTCCCACGTCGAAATCGTGATAAACTTTTTCTCGCTCCGCATCCGCAAGGACCTAATAGTTGCGCCACAATGAAAAATGTACAGATTTAGGTAAAATTTTACTTTACGGACACCACGCCGATTTTCATGAATTTTTACATACGGAGGTTTTTTGGGGCGCTGATCACGAATCTAAAATTAGTTTTTTCCGCAACCTTTGGTTTTTAGTGAGGCCTCCAAGCGGACTAACCTCAAAGAACATTTTTCCAAAATTCCTCCTTCTTGAAACTGGTTACCACTGGTAACATACACTGATTGGTAACTTATATGTTAAACGAATACACTAAAATTTACTAAAGTTTATTGCTTATTTTTAGTAAAAAACACCTCAAATAAATCCAGTTTTTTATATTTTGACAACTTTATTATAAATCAGGCAACCAGTTATACATCACATCTTCTTACAAGGTACAGAAAAGTGGATTTATTTAAGATAATTTTTACTTAAAATAGACAATAAATTATTGTAAATTTCAGTGTATTTGTTTAATATATAAGTGCCTAATTAGTGTATGTTCTATTTGTTGGTATCAGTTTCAGAAGGAAGAATTTTGAGGTTAGTTGACTTGGAGGCCTTATAAATCAGCGCTCCAAAAAACCCCCCTATGCAAAAATTCATGAAAATCGGCATGGTGTCCGTAAAGTAAAATTTTACCATAATTCCATATATAAATGTTACACCCTGTATGGTTTTTATGTGAAGTGTTAGAAATTTTAAACTTAAAAAAATGGTCAGGTGTTTTATACTTTGGAATATACCAGTGATCCAAAACATAAAACAAAAACATCAAAAGTACGTAGCTATAGTAACAGTGGCAAATATTTTGGCAGCTGTTAAAATTTGCCAATTTATTCATTGAAATTATTTAAAAAATAAGATAATCTGGTGATAGCAAAAGAAAAGTTACTTGCTCGGCCTTTATAACAGTCCATAAACGTTAAATTAATTGACGTAAACCGTTTCAAAGCCATGAAAGCATATTTGACCGTCATTATAACGCTTCAAATTTTATGCACTTTGTGGGGTAAGTAAACTACTTTTAAAACGTTTTAGTTTTACATAATTACACCTTCTTGTATAATTTTTAAATAAAAAGCTTTATTAGATTTTAATAACTATGACTAGCTGTCCTTAAAATTCCGATGATTGTTTTATACAGGGTTTTAAAATAGTAGGTATTCAAGGTATCAACAAGGCAGCAACGCACTTGATAAATGTAAAAGAAAAGTCGATGTAGTTATTTTTATTAAATTTGTTTATTTGCTAACAGAAGGCGCTGTTTTATAAATAATAATTTTAGTTTTTTTACCTTAGTCACAGAGTCAGTCAAAGTATAAACTCATTAAGTAACCATATTTTTATATTTTTTTAACAAAAAGTTTGTTTTATTACTAAATTTAAGTGGGACATTGAATATTGACCTTTGTAAACAGACACACTTGTTTTTCGCCAAAGTAATTTCTCAGGATGACTTTTCGGTAATTGTTTCGAAAGTTGCCTCCTCTCCGATTTCGACCAAATTTGGTATACGCTGATTACAAATCTGAAAACATTTTTATCGGCAATGTTTCGTTTTTGAGATATTCATCATCAAAGTTAAAAATTAAACTAACCTTATTTACACTATTTCTCCTTCTTTTTGCACAAAATTCTTGATTTTTACACTAAATTGGCACACAATATTTCATAAACATCTTTTAAAACTTGTTTTCATATTTATTTTGGTAATTTTTTACTTACCGGGCCCACGGCCGATTTTATTGAAATTTTGTATACTGGGGTTTTTTGGGGCGCTGATTACGAATCTGAAGTCAAATTTTGTCGGACACTTTTAGTTTTTATGATATAACGCCCCACTCGGACCTAACCTCAAAATTGTACAAACTTTCCTAAAATTCCTCCTTCTTAAAACTGATTACAGCCAAAATTGAAGATTTTATGGAAATACACCTATTATTTTATAAGATAAATTTGATTTCACCTTCATTTAACAAATATTTTTCATAAAAAATAGCACAACAAAAATTTTATTTTTACTTTTAAAAATGTCAACAAAATTGTCTAGTGATTTTAGACAGTTTTGTTGGTACGCCAGGCAACCAAGAAACAATTGAATGGCTTTCTTTTCAAATTTAATCACGAAAAATAAATAATTTAAATTTATAAAGTAGGACCATTAATTGTTTCGCGAGGTCGGCGTACCAACATAAAACTAGACAATTTTTTACTTTTAAATAAAAAATTTTTTTTCTAAAAATTTAAATGGGAAATTAAATTTACTTTAAAAAATAAGTATTTCATAAAATCTCCTTTTGTATAGTTAAAAGAAATTTAAAGTTTGTACATTTTGAGTTATGACCTTATAACTAAATTTCCGACAAAATTTGACTCTAAGGCCCAAATTAAAAATTTTAAAATGTTTATTTTATTTTATACCCTTTTCCATTTAATTGCAAACCTTCACTTTCACACGCCGCAACGTGGCCGCAACCATGTATACACTAGGGATTTTATAAAATGTAAAATACAAGGTTTTAAAAGGTGTTTATAAAATATTGTGTGCCACTTTAGTGTAGAAAGCAAGAATTGTGTACACAAAAAAAGGGGGAATATAGTGAAAATAAGGTTAGTTTGATTTTCAACTTTGATGATGAATATCTCGAAAACAAAACGTTGCCAAAAAATATTTTTTCAGATTCGTAATCAGCGCCCCAAACAAACCCGTATACCAAATTTGGTCAAAATCGGAGAGGAGGCAACTTTGAAACAATTTCCTCATTTTTTTTTAACTAAAAGTCTGTTTCATTACTAAATTTAGGATATTCATTTAATACAGTAAAAGGGGTAAAATCACGAAACGCAAATTTCGGGCAAAAAGCAGGTACTTAAAGTAACCTGTATTATGCTAAGAAAGGTGCCCAGTATTAAATTAAACAACTTCCAATACTTGGAAAAAGGGTTTGCGGGGGGGGTCATTTAATGGGGGGAATTACTTACCAATTGATAAATTTTCGTATTTTATTATAAAAACATAAAATACAACTTTTCATAAAAGGAAACCCCTTCCAAGTAATAGCGCAAGGAAAATTTTGATTTTTGCCGAAAAAATGTTACATTGTTTAAAGTTTTTTTAATTTAACCGAAAATGTGGTAGTGTTGCAAAAATAAATTATATATAACTAATATAAAGTATTCTAGTTGACAAATAAAACGATTTTATTTTATTTTTGTACGATGAGTATAAAATGAGATATGGCTTGGCAAAAATAGTTGCTTAACAAAAAATGAAGAAACCGGATCGTTTTTGAGTAAATATCTGGAAAAATATTACTTCCCCAAAAAAAATGATTACCATTATTTTTAAAGAAGACAAAATTGGCAAAATTTTAAGACCAACCAGAACCGTTTAAAATAACCAGAAAAAAAGTTATGGACCAAATAACCTTTTTTAAAATTTTTTTCATGCTAATTTTTTGGCACCATCTGGACTGTGTTGCTTAAAAAAATAATCCTTTTGTGAAAAGTCATAACACATATCCCTTAATATGTCCAGTCATTTTTAGTTCTATCGAATAATTATTTTTTATGTTTTGGACAGATAAATGTGGGTCAAATCTTGTTTTTTGTAAGACATTTTGAGTTTTTGGCCAGTAGCGTGAAAAGTATTTATTTTAAACAGGCAAACTTTGTCACCTTTATTCAGAGTTGTTTTTATTTTAATTTTTGATCAATCTTTTATCTGTAACGAGATTTGACCGTTTAAAAGTGCATATTTTATGTTTGCAACGGTCAATGTTGTTTTTTTCGGGTGAAATTAAAAAAATGTCAATCCAATTGAAATTTGCCATCACCTGACATTTCGGGATAACCTTAGCTTTTAAATGGTTTATTGTACATCTTTTTATTATTATCCAAAAAAAAGTTACGGCAAAAATTTTTTTTTCCGCAATTACAATTTTTTTTGTTTTTATTTAATTTAGGGATAGTTTTTCCGGGGATGGGTGGGATGTTAATAATTTCTTTTTACTAAAAATAGTGTTAGTTTGTCGGTTCTAAAACGAAATGTTGCAACAACAAAAAATTAGTAATGTTTTTTTATTTGTTTTTAAATTTAGGAGTACTTTTCACCCCCTGGGGGAGGGAATAGTTATTTTCCTAACAAGTGCGCAAAGTGATACTTTTCCGCACGCGACTGCCGTTGCCCGAACGACGCGAAGCGGAGTTCGGACAAGCAGTCAAGTGCGAAAAAGTCACTTTGCGCAAGCGTTAGGAACAAAATTTTTCCTACGAGCGTTAGATAATACCAATATTAAAGCAATGATTATTTTTTAAATTATGTTTAATCTGAAAGGACTACTACAACATATTTATTAATGGGAATTATTTGTTGATAACATTTACAACAAAAGAACAGTTATTAGCATATTGTAAATTAATTGCAGAACCTGTAATTTCATTTAGCGGGTGGCTTATGGAAGCGCTTATTGTAAGGCTTGATGAAGGTTGACTTAGCTCAGGAGGGGAGTTGTTCAGGGTCAATATTTTATTCGACATATCCTTTTTCTGATTTGTGGATTTATCAATGTAGCTCTCAGCTACAGCCGTTGATTTCCAGCCCCCAAGTCGCTTGACATTGGTAATTCCTTCTCCAGAATCCGCTAACATAGTCGCAGAGGATTGACGAAAACTATGTCTAGTGTACTCTTCTGGATTTTTTAATTTTAGGTATGCAGCAATTTCTGAAGGCATTTTACCTATTGAATTTATTCCCACACATTGCGTACTGCATGCTCCTTGTTTATACTGGACAAAAAAGGTCTGTGTGGGGTATGTGGCTTCGCAAATTTGCATATTTACGGTACAATTGCAGATAAAGTCCGTTATTTCTTTCATCGGACACTACAAAGATTCTGGAAGTGTTATTTTTACTGTCAGGAATTTTCACCACTATCAAATTTTCATTATCCTGTATGTCATCAATCATTATTTTTGTAAGTGCATCTCTCCTACAAGCACCGGCTTATCCAAAAATTGTAGCAACTTTTATTAGAAGGTAAATATTATCAGGTGCTTCTTTCATGAATCTTGAAACTTCTTCTTTGCTGAAAGTTTTTGATTTTTTTGGCCGGTATCCCACGTTTTGGTGTTTAAGTAGTGATGTTAGCTTGAAATATGAACTTAAATCAAGGTTCCTTTTCACTTTGAGGACACATTTTAACATAGAGTACTTACTCCATAAAGTATTAGGTTTATATGTTTTTGCAAATCCGCAAAATAGGCCAAAAACACTTCTTCTTTAATACTTTTTGTCCCCTTGCTGGAGCACCAGTTTTCGAAATGACTATATTGATTCTCATATTTTTCACGAGATTTTGCTGGTAATAAATTCAAACTTACGGTATTTGCTGCATCCAGGATAGAATCTGGTAGCTCCTCATCGGAACTACTTATTTTAAATAATTATTTTTGTCGGATTTTTATTTAATTAAAAAAAGATACTATGACGCCTTTTCATTAAAAATGCTTGTTTGTATTGAAATTCATTTGTGCAATTGCTTGTTCATATGGAAACGAAGAAAAATCTGACATGTGTTAAAATCACCAAGATTACATATTGTTGCTTGACTTGTCATAATCATTTATTATTATTATACAGGGTAATTAAAAAAATGTTTTTTGTGTTTTAGTTGAAATATTAAAAATTACGAAGTAACAAACAAAAAAGAGAATAAACTAAAACTTGCAATGGCTTCGTATATTGCATGAAATAGCCTACAATTACTAAAATACATATAAATCTTGCTTACCTGTAAGATTTTAGAGTAGTTTTACTTTTCCGCACGGCGTGCAGAAAAGTTCACTTTTCCGCACGCCGTGCGGAAAAGTGGACTTTTCCGCACGCTCGTAGGAAAAATAAATATCATAATAGTCAAATACAATAAAATATTTTTAAAAAATTGATTAAAAACAAAAAGAATAATCTGAGGTCATGTTTTTTGTATTTTTTCTTATTATGAGGGTAGTTTTAACCCCCTATTATAAGCCCTTGTATCTCAATTTTAGTGCATAATTAAAAAAAAAACAATTTATTTTTAATTATTCTGAAAAAAATGGCATTTATTTGATAATCTGATATCTTTACTTCCAAAATATTAAAAAAAAACCTAAAAAAGGGTAGTTTTTACTATTTTAAGGGTGTTTTAAAACTTTCTGACATTAAAATCGTAATCAGTGAGAGTAAGATATTTAATATTTTTTTGTTTTTGGTCAAAAAAATAGTTTGGCCAATTTTTACAGCGTTTTGGATCAAATCCCAGTAATCAAACTTGTTTAATTCCATATTTGACACTTTCTTGACAAATTTCAAACATTTTTAAGTTAATCTGATTTGCCCGAAATTACTGCTTCATTTTACAAAAAAAAATACCTCCTCTCCTGTACTAATTAAATATTGACCCTTGTAGACAGACACACATGCTTTTTGCCACAGTGGTTCCTTAGGGCGACTTTTCTTACAAACATGCAGGGTTTTGACCACAAAAAAAGTTAAGGTTGGAAAGTAAGTGTAAAGTCTAAAAACTAGAGCTGGGACGGATCGTTCAAGAAAGGAATCAATTCACGGATCCACATTCTTGTAAAGGAATCGAATCACCAATACAAATCACGTTTCCTTTTTATGGAAAAAAGGAATTGAATCCAGGGAATCGATTCCTATTTATCGTATCACAAATACGGATCATTTTTAGTTTTTATACCTACAAAGGGTAACTACGATACGAATTAAACTACATAATCCAGATGATAAATCAATCTTCAAAGATTTTAGCACCGAACCTGAGCCAAAAAATATAATTTTAGCCTCATTTTAAAGTTTTTAATGTGCCGTAACTCTTAGCCAAATTAGCTTTTCGTGAATACTCTTTAAGTTTAAATGTTACATGAAACCACCCTTAAATGAAACATTATTTCAAACTATATTCCAAAAATTGCGATGCTGAACTTCATAAGGTTTTTAAAAGCGATTCTTGAGCTACCTTAAGAAACAAATGGGACATCTTATTAAAATGTTACAGAAAGTTTCACAAGTATCGTTTAGTAATTTCTCTGCTTGCGGAATATAAAAAAGGTATAAATATTTTAAATTTATTTTTGTAAGACATCCTAAATAGAAATAATAGAATCCCGGATTTCTTGCGTTTTTTGACGGTGAATAAAAAACAATTGGTATTTTGGCTATCCATTTTTTCATTATATACCGTAAAACGGGGCTACTTGCACACCTTTTTAGCATATTTTCCCATATACCGTTGTATGTTGTAACTTTGCAGCTTCGAAAAAAATTACATTGTACCGACCTAGCCATGGGTTTATCCATGGCTGGATGTAAATTTTGAAATTCCAGCCATGGGTCCCAAAAAATTTTTTAGCTGGCAAGTTACCCCTATTTGGGGCAACTTGCACACTTACGGCGATTATTATAAAATGAATGCTTATGACTTTTGAGTGCATGTTACCCGCAGTCGTATCAAAAAAAAAATTTTAGACCCATGGCAATAAATTTCGAATAATACTAATTAAAAATCTTTATTTTAAAGAGAAAAATTTATTTATGCGTCAAAATGCAATAAACTAAACAGGTTCTATACAAAAATACTTAGAAAAATGTAAATAACAAGTTATCAAAAATAAACAATAAACACTTTCTCTCGCTTACTAAAGCTTTGGTAAATTAAGGCACATTCTTTGAAACATCACAACCCTTAAAAAACACTGGCTTATCGTCAATTTGGAAGTCTTTGTCGGCATCACTGTCATCGAAGGAGACTGTTCGTCTTCTGAATCATCGCATCGCTCGCCCCAAAAAATGGGTCTTTGCTATCTTTATTACAGGGTCCACAAATCCATGCTTGACATTTCGTGCATTGAATCAATCACTTGTGCCTCTGTAATCTTTCCAGTTAATTCTGCAGATAGCACATTGGGAAGATCGTATTTTCTTATTCTCTTGCTTTTCTGCTGGAGATTTGTTGTGCGCCTTTCACACCACTACTTGTAGGGTTCCGGTTTGTCAGCTGCTGCTGGTGAATCATTCTGTGACCATTGAAGGATCTTCAGAAGCCACAGTAGAATCTGATGTAACAATGCGAGACGCATCAGTTCCAGGTTCGACTTTTTTTTTCCCCCTTTTTTGTCTTTTCTCAGCCCCCGTTCCACGGTGTTCTTTCAACAAATCAATCAAGCTGCTGTTAAAATTCTTTCGACTTCCGCATCTTGCACTCCATCAGGAATGCGCTTCAAAACTTCGTCAGGATTTGCAGGATGCAAGCCGGTGGCTCTAAATCCTAATTTTAGATTTTGTGACACTTTGGGGCTTATTCCTCTCCACAATCTATCAGAAGATTCGGAAATTGTTCCTTCAGGATAGTTCCTTGGAAACAGACTCCTTTCTCCACTGATCAAATCTCCCTCCATTTCTTTCATGGGGAATCCAGCCACATCAAGCGGCTGCATTAAGTGATGGCGTTGGCTGGAAGGGAGTTATGTAGATATTATTAGAACCACACGCCTCTATCACTTTTGGTGAAAAGTGACTTGCCAAATTGTCACCAATGAGGACCCTTTCTCGTTATTCTCTCTGGTTGATTCGACGTGAGGCGGGAAAAGCTCGAAAACCACGTTTCAAACAAGTTCATATCGAACCATCCGCTCGAACTGCTTGCATATTTCGTTCCTTGTGGTCCAGTTTTCGTATAGATTTAATGCTTTATACCCCTACCATAGGTGGCAAAAGGTCTCCATTAGCATTTCCGCAAACCATTATGCTTATGGTAGCACGGGAATGTTCCTGAACTCTTTCCACCCTTTTCATTCCTAGGCACAACCACCTTCCTGGACCCAGGATCATCTGTTACGTTTGTTTCGTCGTAGTTGTAAAAGTTTTCACTTTTCACTTCCCTAATTGTAAGTCAATATTGTCGAAGAACTGTAAAATTTCATCTCGATCAACCGATGCTCTGGATCTCTTTATGTTAGACGCCATTCTGGTGCTCAACTTATTTCTTTTATAAATGAATCTAAGAAATCAGGTCCAGGATAGTTATTGTTGAACACTCTAACCGTTTTTTCCCTGTTTGTCCAAAAACTTTTTGATCACATCTCGAATATCAACCTTTGTGAGTGGGAACCCCCAATTTGCCACAACACCCAATGTCCTCGAAATAAGAGCCTCTTCTTCATCACTTAAAACCTTGGGACGACCGACTGCTTTCGTGTGCGCACCGGCAAGACGTCGACCTAATGTCGTCCGTTCCACTCCGAACGTTTGAGCTGCTAGTTTTTTTGACATGCCCGCATTGACAGCTTCTATTGCTTCGCGCTTGGCCGTTTCTGTATAATTCCGGTAAGTTCTTGACCCCGGAGTTTTTTGGTAAGTACGAACCATTTTTTACGTTCTATTTACCTGTAACAATAGAAACCCACCGTTAAACACCAAAAAAAACAAAAGAAAAATATATAAATAAAAAAAATATGACAGATAAACGTGATGTGCAAGTTACCCCGCGGTGTGCAAGTAGCCCCGTTTTACGGTATTTATTTATTTATTTATATTTTAAAAATCCACAAAAAAAATCCACAAAAAAACAAAAAAAAAATATTTCAAAAAGTTACACGGTGTTGAAGTAAGAAGAGCGTATCCATCTTGTCACGATTCCCTCTCTTCTGGTCACTTAAAAACAAAAAAAATGGCAGACTCTTTATCAGTACAAATGGTACAATGGCAAAAACTAAACAAAAAAAAGAAAAACTCTCGCAAAATGGCGGTTTCTCTAAAAAAGAGGTGGTTTTTTTCAGTTTTTTTTTAATTTTTCGAATTTTTAAAAATAGTAAATATTGAAAATATCGTTTTTTGTTGGTTCCTGCCATGAAGCAATATAATAAAGAAAATGTTTTGCTAACTTTCAAGAAAATTGGTCAATTAGAACTTGAGATTTTGTGACAAATGTTTCAAGGTAATTATCATGAATAATCTCCTCTCCGATTTTGACCAAATTTGGTATACGGAGGTTTTTTGGGGCGCTGATTATAAATCTAAACATATTTTTTTCGGGTAGATTTTGTTTTTGAGATATTCATCATCAAAGTTGAAAATCAAACTAATCCCATTTTTAGTTTATTCCTCCTTCTTTTTGTACACAATTCTTGATTTTACACTAAAGTGGCATACAATATTTATAAACACCTATTAAAACCTTGTATTTTTCTTTATTTTACACGTTTTTTTCATTAAATTGCCAACTTTCAAGTTTAAAGGCAGCGGCCATATATGCTTATAAAATCCCTAGTGTATACATGGTTGCGGCCACGTTGCGTCGTGTGAAAGTGGATTTTGCAATTAAGTGACAAAAGGGTGTAAAATAAATATAAAAACAAGTGTTTAAAAGGTGTTTGTAAAATATTATGTGCCAATTTAGTGTAAAAATTAAAAATTCTGTGCAAAAAGAAGGAGGAATAGTGTAAATAAGGTTAGTTTGATTTTCAACTTTGATGATGAATATCTCGAAAACGAAACGTTGCCGAAAAAAATATTAACCCCAGTATACCAAATTTGATCAAAATCGGAGAGAAGGCAACTTTCGAGACAATTACCCGTTTTGAAAAAAGAAGTTTCGAGGAAAACGCGTTTAAAGTTTTAAGTTAAGTTTCATGTAGTCTAACCGATAGACACTACATGTTGCTTACATTTCTTTAATTATTCTTTAATTAGCGATTCCGGCTGCCTATTATATTGGGCCTATTTTACGAGTTTCTCTACGAAAGACGAGCACTTCTTTCTTCTTTTGGAGCACTTGTAGCTCAAAACTCAGAACTTTTGATTTTGGCTTTATTGCGCCAAACAACATAGTACAGAAAATTAAGCATTTTGGCTCGCAATTTCTTTATACAGCATGGATTTACCTGAAATTTTTACAGAAGGTAGGAAATAGCCCAAGTTTATATCATGCTGAGGGGTGCTTTTATCCTGGGGTAGGTTGCCATCCCATCTTGGTGGTGAAATTTTTTTATTACATTTTAACTCCAGGAATCGATAAAGAAGTAATGTTAAGTAAAAAATGTTCCATACATTTTCTTTTGTAAAACTAATATTTTTTCAGTTATTCGCGATTTAAAGTAAGAGTTTATCGACGAAAAAATCGACGTTTTAATGGATTTTTTGCGAATAACTATAAAAATATGCATTTTGTCAAAAAAACTGTGGAGAGCAAAATTGTAGCTTATAAAAAACTAAACAAACTTTCTCTTAATTATTTCTTTACAACCAATACGGCTTGTTAATGGTTAGGTTTTGTTCGTCAAATGCTTAAATTTGAAAGATTCAAAGTCAAATAGCGGGAAAACCTTGCATTTTTCAAGAAAAAACATAAAAGATCTTTTTTAAAGAACATAATTAGGTCTTTCTTTTAAAAACAAAAAAAAATAGAATAAATATTAAGCGAGTTACGATAAAAATAAGGCCGGTTCCTACTTTTTTCTACGAAAAGATCATTAAAAAAACTCCCTAATTCCCCTGGTAATTAAAATTAATCTTCTTCCTTTCGTGATTCTTTTAATATATGTACTAATAATACATCCTAGAAGTTTGAGCAATCTTAAACGCTTAACTTTAAACAATTTGGAGTTTAAAGCAAGGAAGTTTAAAGGTGTATGGAAGCCCAATGCTATGGCCCATTCGATCAAAAAATGTCCAGCCCACTATGAAAATAACTGTCAGAGTTGGCCCCGCCGATTTTGCGCAATAACGAAATTCCACGAAATAATTTAATGTTGCCTACTTACACACTGATAAATCAGTGTGTAGTTAGGCAACACATTATACTTTTATGAGAGCCGTATTAGTTTCGATTGTTTTGCTTTGTGTGATTATATTTTGTGGTTGCAGAAGTTTTTTGGATTGATAAAAACCTTCTTATTTTAGTGATTAGTGTTTATTGTTTGTTACTTATAATATCGTAACAAAATGACTAGAGGTTGTATGGTTTTGTCTTGCAAATCTAAGGGTAACATACCCGGCATTTTTTACTTTAGGTTAGTATTTCTTATATTTAAATTAGGTGCTTCTTATGAGACGTAACGTTAGGTAACCGAATAAATAATATTATATCAATTATTATGAATAATAGAAAATCAAAAATTTCATAGCAAATAGCAGTGAGAAAAGTAAGGCAATCTTAACTATCTTTTAGATGATTTTCACAATGTTTGTGTATTTCTGTGGATTATTAAAAAGAAATAAGGTTTACATTTAGGTACTTTTATTTCATTTAATGATTTAGTACATTCTTTTAAAGGATCAAAATTATTAATTACTGGGCAGACCAGGCAAATTTTAATATATACAGGTCGCTCTAATTGAATAAAAGAAAGTAAATTTTATGTTAAAGTTCCTATTTACTTTTCTGTATTTGTTTAAAAAGAAATTTGGTTTTTGGTTTCTTCAACTTACATTATCAACTTTTTAAGCTCGACATACTGTAGACACATAATATTTAACGGTTACTGTTACAATGGATACCTAGGTACCAAAGGTTACTAAACATTTTTAACCACTGTTATTCTGTCTCATGAATGTTTGTTATTAGTGAATGTTGTTATTGTTATTAGTTATAAAAATTTTCACTTTTTAATGTACAACCACAATCTTAGGATTAGATTAAACTCATTTACACCATCTTGCCCTTCTTTTATCACAAAATTGGTGATAAGTACATGAAACTATCATACAATGTTTAAAATTTATTTTTAAAAATTGTGTTTTTATTTATTAACAAAGATTTTTAATACAAAACTCCCAAAAATATCGACCATTTAAATAGAAGGCTGTAAAGTGGCGCCATCTATTCTTTTCATATTATATCAGATGATATAAAATCCAATATTACACAATAATTTTAAATATTCTATGGTAGTATCGTTTAATAACCAACAATTTGGTGCAAAAAAAAAAAAACAGTGAATGCTTGAATTTGACATTTGATGATCAACTTTATAGATAGTAAGTAACAAAGAATTATGGAAATCCGGCTCTGACCTACTATTCATTGCGCAAACTCCGCGGGGCCAATCCCCCGATTCCCGCTGCCCTGCACGCCTGGACAATTTTGTTCTACAGTATTGGGCTTCCATACACCTTTAAACTTCCTTGGTTTAAAGTCACAAAAACGATTTTCCGCAATTTCGTAAAAATAATCCTTTTCTTTAAAATAACTCCAACAATACTGGAGATACGAAAAAAATGCTAGAGTACCGAATTGGACCTTTTTAAATTGCAAATATTTTTAATTTTTTAAATTTTTCTGTACAATAAACATTTGGCGAGATATGGCCGTTTAAAGCCTCTATTTAGCAGCGAGCACTACGTGATTCGAGCCCTTTAAACTCATCCACATAACCTTGTAGCTCTTAAAAAACCCTACAAAATTATTAAAAAAAAGTTCTATCATTAAAACTAAAAGAGCTATGTTTAAAAAACCAACCAATTTTTTTGTCGAAAAATTCGAATAGCACTTCGAACATAATAATCTAAATAACCGTTATGCTTGTACCGGTATAATTTTAGTATGTAATTCTACTTTTTTCCTATTTATATCGATGCAGGACAAAAAAATTACGAGGTTTTACCATTTTTTAGCATTATTTCCGGGACTATAATTTTGTATCATCAAATTGTTTTAATTTGTTAAAAACAATTTTTTAGTAAATCTTATAAAGGGTGGTTATTTAAGGGTTAAGTTATTGTAGTTAATATTTATTATACCGTAAACTGTTAAGATATTGTTTTCTACAATATAAGCGTCATTAAATAATTTAAGATGAAAAAATGTAGTTTTGTTATTAAGGGTGACTTTAAAGGGTTGAAAAGTTACAAATACAATGTAAGATAACTCACAGCATAAAAATATATTCATTCTACCTATTTAGCTATGATTTTAATTTACATAATGTCTATTTCTATGTTTTTTAAAATTTTTTAGCTTAAGGGGTGGTTTTTACCCTCTAAAAATAAAAAGTACACCTTAAGCATATATAAACTTTGATCTAGAGGGTGACAGCAACTTAATTTTAAATTTTCATAAAAATTGAAACTGTACAAAAATCCGGAGGTCAAACACCATTTTTCTCCCCACAGACTGTACTAACAACTTTTGCTATAACTTTTAAAATAATTTGAATTTTGAAAAAAAGAAAGATATTTTTTAATATTTAAACTATGGAAATATAAAAAAACGATTTTTTCAACTTTCTAGACTGGAATACCCCCTTAATTGGCACTCATTTTAAAGATCTTTTTGGGTACTTTGAAAAACATTCCGTAAATTTTCCCAAAAGAATTTCTTGTATTTCCTTTATTTAAAATTGAATTGTTCTAATAAATTAACGACAAACAAAAAATCGCCTTTAAAGAGCTGAAACTTGCTTTGTATTGCGTTTACAGCAGCAAATGAAAAACTAGTTTTTATTAGTTTTTTTAGCTTTCTTTTAAACAAAAATTTTATTTTTATAAATCGCAAAGTGTTTGAATTATTTACAAACAAAAAACAGTTAAGAACCATTTTTTTACCATTTTAATCACTAATTATTCAAAAAGTATTGGGTTATCTAAAAACATTTACTAAATTTTATGCTTAAAATTAGTTTTATTTACAAGATTATTTTGAACGTTAACAATTACACCCAAGGCCGTATCTAGGTATGGCCGCGCCCTTGGCGGGGCTTAACATTTGCGCCCCCTTCCCCACAACGAAAACGGGGAATCCGGAAGATTTTTTTCCGGAAATTTTACAAAATTAAAGTGCAAAGTTTTAGGTTTAAAGTTTTTTGATCCGAGAATTTCGTTTCTTTAAAGAGTTATACTCGGTGAGTCGTCACTCTATGCTTCAGCATTGGTTTCTTATTTCGTACTGTCTTAATGTTAGCCAACGTAACAACGCATAATAGTTGGAGAAATGTTAAAATATTTTAATTTTTTTTAAGCTACTGGTAGTAAAAAGAACTAGTGCTGCCTCCCATTTATAAAATACCAATTTATCCACAGGTTAACTATTTAAAAAATTTAAATACATTCTTGCTGTAGATATCAGGATAAAGTGATATTTTCTTAATAATTCATACATTTTTAGTATTTAAAGGTGCATTTCCACCGAAATCGGCAAAGCCTATCACCCTCTTTACTGTTTCCACCAAATTGACCTTATTTAGCCATTCGACATCAAAATGTTCGATGACGACGACGCGATTCTTGCCTCTGTAGCATTCATAATTATAGCAGCTAAAAAAAAGCGTCTTCGACGACCAAGATTTTGGGTTAGACCAAGTCTTCAAAGCAGAAAAAAATACAGTGCAAGTGATTTATACCAGGACTTGATACTTGACGATACAAATGTGTTAAATTTAGAATACAGATGTAACGGTGGTTTCAAAAACTTTTTCCGAATGTCTAGCAGTGCCTTTCAACACCTACTTCAAATGATAGGACCTATGATTAGTAAGCAGGACACAAATTATCGAAAGGCCATCTCTGCTCAAGATCGTCTAGCTATAACCTTACGGTTTTTTAGTGACTGGCGATTCTTATCACTCACTCATGTCTCCTCCATAATGCGTCATGTCTCTTATTTTTATCTTTGTAAAATGGGTTTTTGGAATCCCACAGTACATTTCGAGAACGATAGAGCTCTATCAAGGCCAAAACTTGTTCGTTACTCCAGTTCATTATTCGAAAATTACATACAGTGCTTTCATTTCAAAAGAACCACCCTAAATATCTTTAAAAAAAACACTCACCATTCGCAAAATTCTATTCTTCATCAAATCGTCTTCGTTGAGTTCATGAAAATTTGTATTTTGTATGGAAAAAACTTATTTTTTTCAAAATTTTGTGCCGGAACCCGTAGAAATATTGGTCACTTAGAAACTTTTGGAATAGACAACGTCGGATCTATTGCGAACTGTCCTAGTACCTCAACCGGCGTCTTCGTTAAACCCTTTCATTAGTACTTTTCTTGTTGCATACAGATCCAGTTTCTTCAAATTACACACCAATTCCATTACATATTTATGCCCAGTTTTTATTTTGTTTCCTCTCATTGAATACTCTGGCGGTTCTACGCGCGCATCGATCTTCAGCCCCATATAGGAAAATTATTTCTATTCTCTCTGCTAGAGTATACACCATTTTAAAATCAAGATTCTAATTTTAAACTAACGATGTCAAAATGACAATCCTAACAGTAATATTTAACTGGTTCCTAAACGTCTTAAAAACTTGTATTGCAGTGTTTTGCTTAGCAGGTAACAACAAAAAATAATAATTGGAATGAATGCAACACTAAAATAGTCTGCGAGGAATTTCAAAACAAGCTTGTCTCGCCAATAACGGCGACATTTTGAGCATTTGATAAAATAAATTATTTGAACACGATAAACTAATTAACACACATTTTTACTTCTAAGCGCTTCTACGTCCATGATTTAAAGTTTCTTAGTACTGTTGGATAGCAATTTTCAAGACTTACAATGATGTGTCACACTAGGGGTTGCCATTTGACATATCGAAGTGAGGTTAACTTGGAGGTTAGGAGGCGACCGATAAAATTTTTATCAAATACGAAATTAAACTTCCCCCTGTATATCTAAATCGACGTGTTTCTTTGTTTTTTTGCTGAGTGTTTTTTTAAGATAGGTTTAGGAATTGTTCGTTTTGAAATGAAAGCACTTACATATTTTTCGCAGCGCAGTACATACATCCGTGACTTCCGCCAGAGAACTGGAAAACAATAATTTGACAAGGCACCAAAATCTCTGTGCAGATCGGCTTTGCGTTTCCAGCACTTCGATTCGGCTCGGCTTCCTTTGATCCGGACCGACTTTTGGTGGTTCGCCGTTCGGCAAGCCGATCGCCTTTTTATGACGATCGGCAACACGTTTCCACAGATTCGGCTTTGCGGATCGGCTCTGCCGATCGGCTATGCCGATTTCGGTAAAAACGCGCCTTAAGATATTAAAAATAACACAGGTCCACAAAAAAGTGGTGTGTGCTGGGTGTCGGACTATCTGGTGTATTTTTTTTCCGCTGACACGAATCTGAAGTCAAAATTAGAGGCTAGACAGCAAAAAATCTGGAAAAACTCAAAAAAATATTTTTGATAAGATAGATTATAAAAGAGATATAAACGAAAATATAATTTTGATAAAAAATTTCATTCCAAAATAGGATTTTTTTAAATTAATGCGATTTTTGGTTTTTTTTATTATAAATTATTATTTTTTTTTTTAAATCCCAAAACACTTTGCAGAAAAAATCCAAAAACAAAAAATATAATTTTCAAATGTTTTCCTGGGGTATACCTTGAAAAAATCCTGAAATTTCGTTTTTTTGATGATAAATCGAAAAATATTGCGTTAAACAAAAAGGTTATTAAACTTAAATTAAAGGCCTTATAAAAATACATAATTTATGTTATATACAGTTTCATGTATCTTTAATAGTTTCTGATATATTGACGTTTTAAAGTAACAAAAATCGTAATTATCTGAAATTGCTCCTTTTTATTGATTTTTTGCTATTTAACCCTCAAGTTCGACTTCAGATTCATGTTCAGCGGAAAAAATACGACAGAAAATCCTAGCACACACCACTTTTTTTTGTGGACCTGGGTAATTAAGTTAAGTATTTAAGTTGAAAATTTGTTATAAAATTGTTCTTTGTAATTTATTTATTTGAATAATTGTCTTAATAAATAATAATAATAATAATAATATGACTACGATACTAAAAACTAATTAAAAATTCATTGCCGATTTTGCGCCCTTTGGGTACCTGCGCCTTTGGCGGGCGCCCATTTCGCCACCGCCTAAATACGGCCCTGATTACACCACCGAGAAGAGGTGGCATTCACCCCCGGGGTGGTAGCGCCTAATGGTGCTTTATAAATTTTGATATAATCATTTACTACAACTACTGTCAAAATTTCAAATTAATCGGTGCAGTTATAAAGAATATGGTGCGGAAAACTTTCAGGATTGGACTACTTAAGTCCTCGTGGACTGACGTAAAAGAAAAAAGATTTTATATAAAAGAGTTAAAAAATAAAACAGTTTATAATAAAAATTTTAAAACAACATGTTAAAAATCAATAAATCCAGTTAATGTGACTTATTTATTAAAAAAATTGACATCTATGTTTTACAATGCTTTTTCTAATCTAAATCTTTTGCACCTACCGTATTATCTGTGGATTTACCTGAGGTAGAGAACAATATACTAAGCCCAATAAAATTTCGTGTTCATGGTAACACAGGCAAATATTTTGACAGCTATTAACATCTGCCAATTTTTTTAACGATTATATTAAATAAAAAAGATTATATGTAAAAGAAAACAAATTGGTAGATATTTATAGGAAAGACAAGTAAAATTTTAAATAATAATTAATACAGTAACCCAAAGCGATGAAGACCAACATGTTAACTCTATGTGTAACGTTTATGTTGGCAGGTAAGTAAATTATTTACTCTTTAGGTATTCACATATATAAGCAATTATTTGATATATTATACATTAAAAGCAGGTCCATTTATATTCTTGTTTAACTATTCTCTTGTTCCACTATAAGATATACAGTGTGAGTCTCTTACTTGGAATAAATTACATAAGTCATGCAAAAAAAAGTTATTTTTTGGAAAAAAAGTTCGGACCCGTCGATTAGTATTTTTGGTAATTTTTTACGTATAAAGGGTTTTTTTGGGGCGCTGATCACAAATGTAAAGTCAAATTTTGTTAAAAATTTCTAGTTTTTAAGTTAGGTAATTGTCTCGAAAGTTGCCTCCTCTCCGATTTTGACCAAATTTGGTATACGGGGTTTTTTTGGGACGCTGATTACGAATCTAAAAAAAAATTTGGTAATTGTCTCGAAAGTTGCCTCCTCTCCGATTTTAACCAAATTTGGTACATGGGATTTTTTGGGGCGCTGATTACGAATCTGCAATTTTTTTTTCGGCAACGTTTCGTTTACGAGATATTCATCATCAAAGTTAAAAATCAAACTAACCTAATTTTCACTATATTCCCCCTTTTTTTGTACACAATTCTTGATTGTTACACTAAAGTGGCACACAATAATTTAAACACCTTTTAAAACCTTGTATTTTTATTTATTTAACACCTTTTTTGCATTAAATTGCGAACTCTCAAGTTCAAAGGCAGCAGCTACAATTGTTTACAAAAAGCCTAGTGTATACATGGTTTCCTACACGTTGCGGCGTGTGAAAGTAGAGGTTTGCAATTAAATCGGAAAAAAATGTAAAATTAATATAAAAACAAGTTTCTTAAAGGTGTTTATGAAATATTGTGTACCAATTTGGTGTAAAAATCAAGAATTCTGTGCAAAAAGAAAGAGGAATAGTGTAAATAAGGTTAGTTTGATTTTCAACTTTGATGATGAATATTTCGAAAACGAAACGTTGCCGAAATTTTTTTTTCAGATTCTTAATCAGCGCCCCAAAAACCCCCGTATACCAAATTTGGTCAAAATCGGAGAGGAGGCAACTTTCGAGACAATTACCAAAATTTTTTTCGACAAGGTTTCGTTTTCGAGATATTCATCATCAAAGTTGAAAATCAAAGTAACCTGATTTTCATTATATTCCCCCTTCTTTTTGTACACAATTCTTGATTTTTACACTTAAGTGGCACACAATATTTTATAAACACCTTTAAAAACCTTCCCAAGTAACACAACTTGCTTTTTAAAAGCTGAGAGAACCGCTACATCACTAAATTATCCAGCCCAATGTTTTATTATTTGTTCTATACAACGTTCCCTCAAACCTAACATAGTGCTTATATACCCAAAATAGGCGCACTTTATACAGCTAATTTATTAAAGCTTTATAATTTGCTATTATAAATAAGGTTTATTATGGTATGAAATTTATCAGTAATTAAACGGATATATGAGTACTTTATAGATACTCTAACAATGTCACTAGATAGCTATATATTCGATTAAACAGCTTGTCAGTCATGCGCTTTTTTCAGCAAGCTGACAGCAATTTGCTGAATAAATACTTTATTTCAGTTGCATAAGTAAACTTGGAAAAAATTGTTTTTTAAAAGGTATTTTATGGTTGTCGCCCATGGCGATTCTTTTCATAATCTTATATTATTGAACACGGCTGGAAACAAATAAGACTGATATACGATATACATATATATTACACCTAAAATAAATAACCTATTTTAGGAAAGTTTCGCATATGCAGAATGTAAAATTCACTTGCGATGGATTTTTTTCTGATAAAATGTATAGTTTTAGCACTAAATTCATCAGAGCGCCTGGAAAATAATTAAAAATTGGATTGAAAAAAATTATATCAAAAATTAATTGTTTAAGTTTTTTTAAATTTTAACCTTTAAAATGTTACTAGATGTTAAATATCCATACTTTAATCACGAAAAAATTATTAAAACACAAACTAGCTACACATGAAAGGAATAATAAGAACTTTAATTGCTTTATGTAACAATGGCGGCCCTAACATCCTGAGAAAAATTAAATGGCGACGTGCAAACAGCTCAGAATGGAAATGGTTGCGAAATATTCTATTAAACGGCTTTTAAAAAGCTATTTTTTATGGGTTTGCTTTATAACAGCTTTATAAAAGAATTAGTGCGACCCTCTAGAACTTCGAATAATGTACAGAGGGCGCTAATCGCGCGTTATATCTCTACTGGCTCTATAAGGATGCTACAACACACTATTGCGTTATTAAACAGTCAGTGGCTATTTGCATGTTTGATGTACCTTTATTTATTTCAAGATTTATTCCATGCAGTACCTCCTTATCTAATAGTTTTAACGATTTCTGTAGATAAAACGTTTTTGTCGTTTTAGCTTAATTGTCTGAAAAAATTCATTATACATTTTTCTTATCTAAATAGCCTGTGCAAACTGCAAACTCATCGCCGATACGGCTGACGTGTAATTAGTAACTTTCAAAAGACCGGCATCGTATCTCTTTAGTAAAAAGTATATATTTTTTTTACTTTCAGTAGATGTACCGACTTCTTCTAATGGCACGTCATCGTTTAAGATTTCATTTTCCAATTCCAATACCCAGTTTTCCCGTTTCTCGTCATCGTCAATTTCAATAAGTTTAGCTTAGCTTAGAAAACACACGACAAAATAGCCGAATGACTTGCCGCTGGGTATGCCTGCTTTATAGCAATTTTATTTCGTTGCTGACTACTTAAAAAAAACCTTTTAAATAACTACAATATCCCAGTAGTAAAGCATGTTTTCTTAGAAATTTATGAGTATAAAACACACATCAACAAAGCATTTAAAAAGAACCTTTATAATGGCGTTAATTATAAAGCATTGGGATAAACATACGCAAATTACTCCATAAGGGTTTTATAAAAAGATTTAAATTAATGGCATAATTGATGTTTTAATGGTTTTATTAGTGCTTTATATAGTAGCTTATAAAGCAATTATGCAGATAAAACGCTGAAAACTCTCTAACAGCTGTGGTTGTCACTTTTATAGAGGCTTATTAAAGCAAATATATAAAAGATATATTAATTAGCTTTAAGAAAGCTCTTACAATTATATTAAAGAGCCATATTGCTTAAAAAACTGTTTAGTGTAAATTAACACTTTTATAAATATATTAAAGGTCTGTGGACGCCTTTATAAAACTTTTATAAAGAGGAAAATGATATAAAGAATCATCTTGTGTTACTTGGGTTGTATTTTTATTTATTTTACACCTTTTTCCCCTTAAATTGCGAACTTTCAAGTTCAAAGGCAGCAGCCATATTTGCTAGTATATTTAAAAAACAAGTTTTTAAAAGGTGTTTGTGAAATATTGTGTGCCAATGTAGTGTAAAAATCAAGAATTCTGTGCAAAAAGAAGGAGGAATAATGTAAATAAGGTTAGTTTGATTTTCAACTTTGATGATGAATATCTCGAAAACGAAAAGTTTCCGAAAAAAATTGTTTGCAAATTCGTAATCAGCGCCCCAAAAAATCCCCGTATACCAAATTTGGTCAAAATCGGAGAGGAGGCAACTTTCGAGACAGAAAGTTATAACGCACCACTCGGACCCAACCTCAAAACTGCACAATCTTTTTTAAAATTTCCCTTCTTAAAATTAGTTACACCAAAAGTAAAAAAAATTATGGTAAAACATTTATTATTTTTCAGGATACATTAATTTTAACGTTTCTTTAATCGTTATTTTGTAACAAAAAAATACCAGCAAAAGAGAAATATTTTTACTTTTAAAAAATCAACATAATTATCTAGGGATTTTTGGGCAGTGGTACAACTTGGAAAACAATTGAAAAGCGCCTACTTTTTAAATTTGAATTGTGTAAAAAGGGAGTTTATATTAAGGGCATTTATTTTGTTTGTGTTCAGAAAAGAAATTTATCAATTACCTATTTAATATATTATACCTCATCAACAAATCCAAATTCAGGGAAATGCGCACCTGTCTCACTTGTATTAATATCTGACTTTTAAATAAAAAAATCCTTGCAATATAAGTGCAGGGGTCCTTACGTACCCTTAATATAATGCATAGTATAAATCCACCTTTTACAGAAGAATAAAATAATGCTTTTACTTGAATTAAATATTTTTTTTATAGGATTTTCCAATTTCTCTATTAAATTTATAAATATATACAGTGGGTCTACTTAAGTTGGCAACATATGAAAAACTTTTTATTATTAATTTTACAAAAAAAAGTTATTCTTCATAAAAAGTTCTTGTATTTAAAGTCAAAATAAAATAGAGTAAAATTTGTATCCTTGTTGAAAAGTCAATTTTTCTACTTGCGTGCGCAAAGTACTTACTTTGCACACGCAAATGAGTGCGCAAAGATTAACTTTGCACACGGAAACTCTTTGCGCACGCATTTTCGTTCTGCATATTTGCCGTATTTATGGTCGATTTTTTAATGTATTAATAACTTCTGGATGAAATAATATTAAAAAAAAGAGTTCTACATATTCTTTTATTGTGCTTAATTGAATTTAAGATACATTTGGCGCTTAGTAAATATCCCATATCAATTTTATTTATTAATTTAATATTTTTCCATGCACCATGTATTTCATAGACACCATGCTAAACAATAAAAAAAAATTTTTCTTGTTGCTGCAGCAAGCAAGTACAAACATTTTCTAATGTCACGGCAGCATTAGAAAATTCAGTAAAAAGTTAAAAATAAGTTTCTAAGAATGGAGGAAGAATTGCCAGACGATGTTTTAAAAGCCGCAAGTTTGGCCAACTTAGAGCTCCTGCCGGCAAAATCAAAAGAAAAGTACGAGAAACAGTATAATTCATTTGAAACATGGTGTGAAGAAAAAGGCGATAGAACTTTTAAAGAGGAGGTACTTTTAGCCTATTTTCTCAAATTAAGCAAGGAATTCGGTCCAAATACTTTATGGTCGAAATACTCCATGCTGAAAAGTGTCTTAAAGATCAAGAAAAATGTAGATATCGGCAAGTTTTATAAGTTAGCAGCATTTATTAAGAAACAAAATGTAGGCTTTCGGCCAAAAAAGTCAAGGATTTTTTCAAAAGAAGAAATATCTACATTTATTAATGAAGCACCTGATGAAATATATCTTTTAATAAAAATTGCGACCATTTTCGGACTTGCTGGCGCCTGCAGACGAGCAGAACTCGCAAAAATGAAAATATCCGACATCGAGGACAAAGGCAACCTAATTGTTGTGAAGATTTCAGACGCAAAAAACTATACCTCACTTACTTTCGTCCTGTCTGAAGAGATCAACGACGGAAAGTATTTGTTCTTATATCGGAAGTATACAGCATTACGGCCACCGACAACACATCAACGGTTTTTCGTATATTTTAAAAGGAGAATTTGCACACAACAATGCGTTGGGATCAATACATTTGGAAAGATGCCTTCTGAGATAGCAGCATTTTTAAAGTTGCCGAATCCAGAGCTATATACCGGCCACAGCTTCCGGCGATCTTCTGCAACGTTACTTGCAAATTCCGGAAAAGGACTCATAGATATAAAGCGGTTAGGCTGTTGGAAATCGACAACGGTAGCCGAGGGATACATTGAAAAATCAACAGGCTACAAAAAGGGATTAAGTTAAAAAAATTAAACTGCAACAAGCCAAAAACTCTTAAGAAGCCAGATGAAATATCCTGTTCCACAGACGCTGTTTAATCAGCTA
Organism: Listronotus oregonensis; assembly: GCA_019359885.1. Classification (NCBI taxonomy): domain Eukaryota; kingdom Metazoa; phylum Arthropoda; class Insecta; order Coleoptera; family Curculionidae; genus Listronotus; species Listronotus oregonensis. Next base: position 51,771 of record JAHBCN010001867.1, on the reverse strand, counting down.
AAACACAAGATTTCGTCTTAACATCGAGCAGCGAACCATCATCAACGTTCCTAAGAAATCATTTGAAATCGGCCATAAACCTTCAACATGCAACTAATTGTACTTTTAACAATAATATTGTTAATAATAATTAATAATAGTTTTTTTTTGTATAATCAGTTAAAATAAAAATTTAATTATTTACTTTGTGTTTTTAATTTTTACTGAAATATTCGTATATTTCTAATAATCAGATTCTTTAATAAAACGCTCGTAGAAAAAGTATTCCCAAGTAGAAAAAGTATTGTTCAGACGAACTCCGCTTCGCGTCGTTAGTCTAACTGCTGTGGCGTGCGGAAAAGTATCACTTTGCGCACTTATTAGGAAAATAACTATATTCGTATTATTCCATCATTAAAATTTTTCCCTTATTCTATGCTCTGTAACTTTATTTCTATTTAGTTTAGGGACAAAACAAAAGAGATCGATTTTGTAGGGAATTAAATTTCCTATCAGATAATTTGGACCGAAATTTGAAAATAAAAATTTACATAGTTATTTTGAAAATAAGAAAAAATAATTTTCACATGTATTTCAAATGGAAAAGGGGTCCCCCCTATGCGCCAGCTCAATTTTTGAGATATTGAGCTCAATTTTGGGAGAATTTTTTTTTATATCGAGAAACTTTAGATATACATTTAATAAAAAAACACATTTTTTTTGATACAGTCTAATATATTTATTTGGATTCCGCACTGTATTTGCTAATTGCAATATATTTTTTATAAACATATTTGCTAAAACATACTTTTTTACTAGGAAGTGTATCAGCCGTAGAGAAGTGCTACAAATGCCCCGATGATCCAGCAGATTGCCAAGATCCCGTAGACGCTTCGAAACTGGTCGAGGAGATATGCGGTGCGCCAGCTGCAGGTGGAGGTGATGCTGAAGGAGAAGGAGGTGCAGCAGAAGAAGAACCAGCCGAAAGACTATTGGAGCGTCAAGGAGATGCTTTTGTTTGCTTAAAGGCTATATCTAACGGTCAGTATAGCCTTTAATGTAATACAATACTATTTTAAATACCTGTTTATTTGAAAAGTAAAATTGTAGCCTAAAGTTTTTTTTAATCCTTTAAGTACTTAAAACAACCGTGTAATATTACGTTCCATAGCAAAACGGCAATAGTGTATTATTCAACAATCTAGTAATGACGGCTATTATTCACGCAGTTGAAGTTAGTGAGTGTCAATTATCCGAGTTAATCACAGCCATTAAATGCTAGTAGAGTACTTTACTTCACTCATGACAAAGACAATTATAGTTTTCACTATAGACGCTCAAAACAAAGATAAATTATTGGTTAAAGGTTTGGACGGTTGCTTACTCGAGCGAGCGTTTATCGAGAGAAAATAAATTTGCACGCTCCTATACAGGGTGTCCCAGAATATGTGGGCCTCTCGGAATCTAGTAGAAAATTTAGAAATGTTATGACAAGTTCCCATAAACTTTTTTCCTATGACCCTCCCCTACCGAGATACGGGTACTTAACGGACGCCCCTGGAAATCGTTTTTGTTTAAATAACTTTTAAAATACTAGGCGTAATTTAATATTTTTTAATATGATGGTTTGATTGATTGATTGATTGATAAAATAAATACACAAGTTGAGGTTTTGTCCGCCTCGACACTGCAGCCTACAGGGCTTGTTGTATCTCTTGTGTATTTGTTTCAGTTAAAAAGGTTTGACACCTTAGACAGGTGTAGTAGCCCTTTTACTGTTCTTTTCTGGTCTCCAGCCTCCTGGTGGTTAGTGTCCACCATGAGGTTTTGATTTGTTCTCCAGTATGTTAGTGCAGGGCACTCATATATGATGTGAGAGGCTGTCTCTTCCTCTTCGTCACATAGTCTGCAAATGGGTTCTTCTCTATAGATGCCCATAGTGTGCATATGTTTTCTTAGGGTGCAGTGTCCGGTTATTAATCCTGTCACTATTCTAATCTGATTCCTATTTAGTTTTAGTAATTCACTTGATTTACTGTTATATTGCCTTGGAATGTGGTTCCAGTATGACTAATGTTGTGTTTGAATCCACCGAGTCATGTAGCCACGAACCGAGGCTTTTGGTATTCCAAAAACAGGTTCAGGACCCACAAACATTGTTGCGGAGCCTCGCCTGGCCAGGGAGTCTGCATATTCATTGCCCTGTATTCCCCTGTGTCCTGGCACCCAGGAAAGTGTAACTTTGTTGTGGTTAGCCAGGTTTAGGAGGCATTGCAGACAGTTCCAAACCAACCTTAAGTTGACTTGTTGAGCTTTTATGGCCGCTTGACTATCAGAGAAGACAGTAATGTCTCTGCCCTTATATCTCCTCCTCAAGTTCTCTCCCAGACAAAGTTCAATAGAATATATTTCCGCCTGGAAAATAGTGGCATATTTCCCCAGGGAAGCATACGCATTAAACCTGGGGGTCATACCATGTATTCGTGCGCCGGCTTCATTGTCAGTCTTGGATCCATCGGTATACCAAACCAAATTCCGAAACTGACCAGGAGATCGCTCACTACCGCCCCAGGTAAGCGGGGTTTTGTATGGTCTGTGTGTATTTATCCGTTTTGGCATTGTATCACTGCTCATCTCAAATGGTGGGTGTGTCCTAGGGCAGGCCCAGAGCACCAGTTGCCGTTACATTTCAGCCTGCATGCCCCAATCCTCGCCTCCGCCTTAATAATTATACCAAGAGGGGGGAGGCTTAGTAGGGTTTCCATGGCTGCAGTTGGAGTGCTTCTAATAGCTCCCGTTATACAGAGACATGCTAGTCGCTGGAGTTTGGATAACTCCAGCTCTGCTTTTCTCTGTTCTATTTTTGGCCACCAGATAGTTAAACCGTAGGTTATCATGGGTCTTACCACAGCAGTGTACAACCAGTGCACTATGAGGGCTGAAATCCCCAATTCTTCAGCTCTTTTGGTAGCCATTAGAGCCATTTTGCCCTTATTAATCACATTCTGCATATGTGGATTCCAGGTTAGCTTAGAATCCAGAGTTAATCCAAGATACTTTACCTCCTGGACATAGCCGAGTGTGGTACCGAAGAAGTGAGGAGATATTAAATCATCCAGCTTCCTTCGTCTAGTGAAGGGTATTAGCGCAGTTTTGCCAGGATTAACAGTAAGGTTTTCCTTGTTGCACCATCCCTCCACAATTCTCAGTGCCCTTTGCATAAGCTCCGAGGTTGTTTTGTTATGCTTCCCCACGACAAGTATAGTGATGTCATCCGCATACCCCTGGGTATAGAAGCCATTATTATTCAGTTCCACCAGGAGTTCGTCAACAACCATATCCCACAGTACTGGGGATAGAACCCCTCCTTGTGGGCATCCTTTGACCACTGACACCTCCATTGTTTCGCTGAATAACGTTGCTTGCGCTCGTCTGCCAAGTAACATGTTGTTTATCCACCTACAAATGGTGTCGTTAACATTATGTCTGGCAAGAGCCGCGGCCATTGAGTTGAAGGAGGTTCGATCAAAAACTCCCTCAATGTCAAGAAAAGCAGCAAGTGCGATTTCCTTGTTGTTCAGTGCGAGTTCTAATCTGGTCACCAGTTGATGATGAGCAGATTCGCATGATTTTTCTGACTGATAGGCATGTTGGTTTTTGTGGAGTGGCCTCTCTGTAAGAGAGTTTTCCCTGACATACCTGTCGATCAGTTTTTCCATTGTTTTTATCATAAAAGACTACAATGTAATTGGTCTAAGTCCCTTTGCCTGGGAGCAGTCCTTACCCGGCTTTGGAATGAAGACCATTTTAGTCTGCTTCCATGCATTGGGCAAATAGCTTGTAGCTAGGCTTACACGGAAGAGTTTCCAAAGCAGTGGAACTAGGGTTTGCTTTCCCTGCTGTAGTAGTGCTGGGATTATCCCATCAGGTCCAGGTGCTTTGTAGGCTTCAAATGATTCAATTGCCCACTCGATTTTTTCGTAGGTTATGACTTTCTTTGCTACTTCCCAGTCGCTTCTTGTGGGCCGAATATTCGGAACATTGACGTCTGGGTAGGTCTCATTAAGTTGAGTTTCTCTTGATCCTGGTAGATGTGTTTGGAGCAAAATCTCCAATGTTTCCCTGCCAGTTTCAGAGTAGGTTCCATCTGGTTTTTTTAAAGTGCCAACAGGATTGACCGGATCTTTAGACAGGATTTTTTGGAGTCTGGCTGCCGTGCTGGTATTTTCAACCTCCTGGCAGTATTTCCTATATGAATCCAGTTTAGCCTTACGGACCCGTTTATTGTATTCGGTGAGTGCAGATTGATGTTCATCCCACTCACCCGTTTTCTTCGCTCTGTTGAACAGTCTGCGGGTTTTTTTCCTTAGCTCCAGTAGTTCGTTATTCCACCAGGTAGACTTTTTCCTGGCGGTTTGCTTTACTAGAGGACAGTTATTCTGATAAGAGTTTGTAATAGCCTCCAGAAGTTCACAGGATGCAAGCTCTATGTCAGTAGTGTTCCTAATGCTGGTTTTGACGTTACTGCAGTTGATAGTCAAAGTTTCCTTGTATTTCTCCCAGTCCGTGCTCCTCGGATCACGGTTCTCCCCCATTGGCCTCTGAAATGCAGAGATCGCCAGAAAGATGTGCCTGTGATCAGACAGCGACGGTTCCTCAGATACATACCACCGAGTTACCTGGGATCGTATACGCGGAGATGCCAAAGTAACGTGGATTACCTCTTTACTGGCTCTAGTCACAAAAGTAGGTTCATTCCCCCTATTTAATACCTCTAAATTTTTCGTCATTGATGTCACTGCTTCCCCAAGCAGTGTGATGTGCGTTGGAATCCATCCCAATAATGAGCTGTAGGTTAGAGCGCCTACAGAATTGCTCCAACTGGCGGAGTTCCTCAGATGGGGGTGGATCGATTGCATCATATGGAAATTAGGTTGAAGCGAGGACAGCTTCAGTCCATACACCTTCCATGATGTATTTCAGCCTTACCCCCCTGGTCCCTAGAACAGAAATCAGTCAGCTTTAGCATGTAATTCCTTCTAAAAATATTCAGGATCTGACATTTCCAGAGTTGAGTCATATTGAATATCCAAAGAGCTTAGCTTAAGCCCCCAACTTGTTCCTTAAAGCCAAGGTTCTTGATGAGGGCTATGTCCGCGTCTCCACGAGATAGGAGCCTGCATAGGACAGCCGTGGCTGCCCAGTTATGCTGCAGGTTTTCTTAAAGCACCCGCAGTTCCTGCAGACTCCTGTTTGCATGTTTTGGTCACTCTGAAGGTGATTGGGTTTAGGCCCAGAAAGGCTTGGTAGCCCCTCTTGCCCAATTCCTTCAGGGCGTGTTCGTCCATAGCAAGTACAAGGGTGATGCCCTGTTTCTCACTACGGCTGCTGATGAGCCTCCAGTCACCTGTATTGAGATCCTTGTTTTGGATCCCCAGATTCTGGAGGATTTTACCCGGCTCCTTGTCATCAAGGAGTTCCGTGGGTATAAATGTCACAACCTTGGCAGTTTTGACAACGTCCCCTTAGCGTATCCTACTCTAAGGGTCGCCCCCTCCCAGGGTTGAATTTTTGGAACTTTGTCCATTACCCCTTCCTTGGCGTGATCGTTTACGCGGGTTACGAAAAGTACCCCAGCCTGCGGGTAGCTACCCGCAAACTGCGGCCCCTCCACCGCTGGAGACTTAAAGATCTCCCGAGTCATCGCCATCTGAATCTGTTTGGACTGTTCCGAGGTGAGTTTTCCTTCCGGGAACGAGTCCAACGAGACTGCCATTTTGTGGCCTGTGAGAGCCTGTTTGAAGGTTGCCCCAGTTGTTGTACTGGGTTTTACCTGTACATGCTCAGACCGGCCTTTCTTGGTTTGTCTCGCACAGGGTGACGGTGTGCTGATTGCGGAGCACTTCCGTTTGCCTTGCCTTGGGTTCGGTTCCCCAGACTCGGCTTTGCTGCCTGAAGGTTTCTCAGCCTCCAGATTGGCTTTGGTTTTCCTATTTGCCCTGGGCTTCCTGGGTTTAATAGGTTCACCTCTAGCTTTGGCCGCCTCAATTGCAAGTTTCCGGCGCTGTGCACCAGACATCCTGCGCTCGAGGTTGGGCTTCCGCTTTTGCTGGGTTCCTTGAGCTGCAAGATTAGTGCCTGCAGGTTCAAGTCCAGCGGGGTTTACCTCAGGCGTAGGTGAGGCTTGGTCTTTATGACCTTTCTCCACCTCCATCTGAGTTGGATTGTTTTTCTTATTCTCTGAATCCATATGATTCCCACGAGTGGTGCGGAAAGGAGGTCCATCCCAGCAGAGCCGCTTACTGGGACAAGGCTACTTACTCCAGAAGGTCGCCAGGTATTCTGGAGGGCTCGTTAAAGACACATCTCCCATGTGCCACGCATCCCTTCGGCACGGATGTCCTCACCACCTTGGGATTGGGTTGTAGAAGAAGAGGAAGAAGTAGTGGGAAAATGAGTAGCTCCTAGCCTTTGGAAACCCAATGGCGTAGGGGCTTGGAAGAGCAAGGGTTGGCCAAGGGAGGCCGATAGAAAAGATTAAAGCTTGTCTCCCAAGACTAGTTTAAGAAAGGAGAGAAGAGAGGTACCAGGTATCACTAGATGTGAGCACTGGTGGTGGTCCGCGGCAGCGACCTTTGCAAAGGATTTTGAGAATTTTATCTTCTCTCACCCTGCTTATAATCGCCACTAGCCAGATTCCGTGAGAGACCTGGCCGATACCCAATCCGCCACCCGGGGACGCGCTTGGTAGGTGCCACCCCCAAGAATAATATGGTTACTGGATAAGTCTTCTTAAAATGAACTCATTAAATCATATTTTGCTTATTAAGTTTGCCAGGGATGGACTAGCTGACACAATAAAAGCAATTTATTTAACACCCTGTATGATAAAGTCTCAAAAATATTATTTTTGGATAGCTTTAACCTTAAACTAAAAAAAGGTATATTAGGGTATAAAGGTATTTATTATTTTTTTTACATTATACAGGGTGTCTTCTAATTGTACTTCAATATTTAGGGAAGCAATTTTTGGGTCCATTTTAAGAAGAAAACTTCATATCAACGTATGTCCTAAACGTCTTAACTTTTGAGATACAGGGTGGTAAAATTTTCAAAAATAAATCATGTATTATTAATATCTGTAATACCACTTCAGACATTTTAATGAAATTTGGCATAAATGTACAGTTGTATTCATAAAAAAGGCGTACAAGAATTAGAGCAAGAACAACCTTTGTCAAATTTGCGTAAAACCGGCTGATGTCAATAATTGTTTATTAGAGGTTATCGTGTTCTAAATATGCTGAGCAACTCAAAAAAATAAAAATGCCACGTCACTTATCTGAAACCGAGAAAACTGAAATATTGGTCAAAATTGGAGAAGGGTGGAAAATTCGTGAAGTTATGGGATTTTTCATAGAAATAAAAGAAACGATATTGAAAATTAAACAACGCTGGAAGCAAAAGGAATTAATAAAAAAAAATTGGTTCAGGTCGCCCCAGACTTAAATAGAAAGAGGCGTTTATAGAATACCTAAGGGAAAATCCATTTGAAACAGCAAGAGATTCTGTTATTCATACATATTTTCCAGGATCACAGTCTACGTCCAGTAAAAGGGTCAGTAAATTAGAACCTAAAAACCGACTAGCAGCGAAAAAATATCTTCCACTACAGAACAGCGATAACAATGATCATATTGCGTTAAATTATACATACCGCAACCCGAATTTTGGAACAGGGTCGTTTTTACAGACGAAAAGACATTCTAGTCAACGTTTAATGGCCAAATTCGCGTTTATCGGCCAAATAATACAAGGTTTGAAGCACGCTACACAAGCTCCCTTGCTTTCAAATCGGGACGATTTTCTGTGAATGTATGGGGCTGGATGAGTATCCATGGAGCCGGTGTTTGCTGGCGAATAGAGGGAAGATTTACCGCCGAAACATATACTACGCTATTGGAAAATATAATGCTTCCATCAGTTCAACAAGTTTATCCCAACAATAACTTTATATTCCAACAAGACAGTTGTCCAGTTCACACCGCAAATTCTGTGAAAAATTGGTTTCAAACGAATAATGTAGAAGTACTGCCGTGGTCCCCTTATAGCCCCGATTTAAATTCAATCGAAAATATTTGAGGAATAATTGTTAAAAAAATGTATAAAGAAAATTTTAAACCACAGGGCTTTAATGAACTATGGGAAATGATTAAAGACTGCTGGGGGAAAGTTGATGGGGATATAATATCAAATTTAACTTAGTCAATGCCTTACAGATTAAATAAAGTTATAGAAAAATAGGGTTATATGACCAACTATTAGATGGAATTCTATACGTTTAATAGTTGTTTACATTTTTTTTGTTATAATTTTTGAAATACATCGTTTATATAAATTTGTTTTCTTTATTTTAGTGATGGCACACCAATGGATGACATTTTTGATAACCTTTATCATCTAATAACCTCAAATAGACAAGACAAATATTGACATCAGCCGGTTTTCCGCAAATTTGACAAAGGTGGCTCTCGCTTTAATTCCTGTACGCCTTTTTTATGAATACAACTGTACTATGTATTAAGAAGCATTTTTTAGTGTATCACATTTTTTTTATTTCCACCAGTGGCGTTTATACAAAATTTGACCTGCTTATTTTGGCAATTAAAAAAAATGTGGTACACTAAAAAATGCGTCTTGATACATAGTACAGGTATACCAAATGTCATTATTATATTTAAAGGAGTGTTACAGATATTAATAATAAATGATTTATATTTAAAAAAATTACCACCCTGTTTCCCAAAAGTTAAGACGTTTAGGACATACGTTCATATAAAGTTTTCTTTTTAAAATAGACCCAAAAATTGCCTCCTTAAATATCGACGTACAGTTGCGGCCATAAAATTTCGGGCAAAATTTGACAATCCGTGTCAAAATCATTGATTTTTCGTAAACCAGGTTTTCACCTGATAATTATATATTTGAAGTACACAGTCACGTTCACAGGCCTTTTAATATCAATTTCTTAGCTGAAACAAAACAAACAAAGACTTGAAGTAAGCGAAATTCCATTAATTTATAGAGAAAACTAAAATCAAATTGAATATCAACTAATAAACTATGAAACAAAAATCTGTATTTTATGATAGCTCCATTCTTTTCGATCACCAAGGCCAATCTTTTAGAAATCGAAGCGAACAATGTTCTAGTGTAATCCTCAGTCAAACTATTCCACGCCTCTTGAATTTGTGTCCATTACTCTTCTTCATTTGCGGGCTGAACATGTGTTGACTGGATTTTTTTAACTATCAGTCCCCATACATTTTCCATCGGGTTGACGTCGGGACTTCGCGATGGCCAGGGAAGGATTCTAACCTGGTTGTTTCTTGACCAGTCGGTGACCTTTCGGGCTGTATGGACCGGACAGTTGTCGTGCTGATAGATAAAATCATTCCCATAGACATTATAGGCCGCTGGCAGCATGATATTTTGGGGTATTTCTTGATAAGAATTGACGTTAAGTCTGCCCTGGATATGATGGCAAACGCCCACCCATCCTGCGCCGATACATCCCCAAACATTGACCGAAAACCTACCACTCTGTTTTATCTTTTGGGTGTATCTCTCTATCTTGAATTTGGAGTCTATATACTCGCACACTTCCATTAAAACTAGACTGGAAAAATTTTTCATCACTAAATATTACCCTTTCCCAGAAACGTATTTCCCGTGGTAGGTATTCTAGGCAAAATTCAACCCTTTCTTGTTTATTTGCCTATGTTAAAAAGGGTTTTTTGGCCGCTCGACCGTATCGAAGCTCCGTGCTGTGCTGTCGGAGCCAGGACAAATTGTTTCTAGTTTTGCAGAAAAGGCTGTTTTAAAAGGATTTCTTCGAACGCAGCTTATCAAGTTTTCGTTTTGTTCCTCGGTTGATATGTGTGGACGATCGCTACCTTCCTTTCTCTCGTGCGAATTTCTATCATGAAATTTTTGTTTGATATCATGAACCGAACTCTTTGGCACTCCGACTCTCTCCGCAACAGATTTTTCTGAGTAGCCCTCCTCCAGCAATGTAACAACTTGAACTTTTTTTGCTACTGATATGCGTGGCATGGTTCGAAGAACTTGATATATTTTTTGGACAATGACAGATTTCGAATTAGTGTCAAAAGTAAAGGTAAGCTGGTAACTGAAGGCTGTTTTACAACACGTAAATCGTTACCCGAAATTTTATGGCCGTAACTGTACAATTAGAAAACACCCTGCATAATGTAAAAAAAATACCAACCATGATATTTTATTTCTAGTAAAGAGTTAATTTTATCGAGGTCAATCAAGAACACCCTGTTTATATTAAGGTTTAAGCTATCCAAAAATAATATTGTTAAGCCTTTATCATACAGGGTGCTAAAAAAATTGCTATTATTGCGTCAGAGCTAATCCGTCCCTGGCAAACTAAATAAGCCAAATATGATTTGTTGGGTTCATTTTAAAAAGACTTATCTAGTAACTATCATATTAAAAAAATATTAAATTACGCCTAGTATTTTAAAAGTTATTAAAAAACACGATTTCCAGGGGCGTCCGTTATGTACCTGTATCTCCGTAGAGGAGGGTCGTAGGAAAAAAGTTTATGGGAACGTGTCATAATATTTTTAGGTTTTTTATTAGATTCAAAGAGATTGCCCACATATTTTGGGACATCCTGTATAACGAACAGCGTTGCCAAAGCTATAACGATAGTAACAGTAATTGAAAATTATTTCTGTGGGAAATAGACTAAATTCATTGCAATAGTGATAATTTAAAAATTTCTTTTGCTGTTTAATCATAAAATTTACCGAACTTTTTTTCTGTTTTTAAATGAAAAAACTGTTAAAAATAACCATTTTTCTTTTATAGGGAACAATTTTAATTTAATCGCGATGCTCTAACTAGGACCTTTGTAAAAGATCCAAAAACAAACAAAATGGTTTTTTGCTAATCTTTGTTTGTGCATTTTTGGCAAAGAAAAGTCGGAACGACCGCTAAAATCAACAACTTTTTTAAAAAATCATAAGTTGAACCCTTTTGAAGTTGGACAGCTGATCTTTGGGAAAATGATTATTAATAACATGTTATTTAGGCAGGTTAAAGGCGGGCGCTGTGCGATGTGTTTTATTTTAAATCGCAGTTTAAATATTTTGCGGTGATATTTTGGACGATTCAGCGTACTAACTAAAAGTCCCATTGACAGTTTTGCGATTACTCTACAACTGAATAATTTTCTTTTTGGTCTAAAAGAAAACATGGCTATTTTTAATAGTTTTTTTTTATAAAAACACAGAAAAGCGAACCTTTGACGGATTTTGGGTTTTTAGGTTCTATGCACCTCTTCTTAAAAGATAGTACTGGTGGTTTGTTCTTAAATTTGAATTACTAAAAAATCTATTATAAACTGCGATATAATTTATATTCTTAAAACAGGTTAGATGTACATTCTAAAATATTTTTATGTTTTACCTATCTATTATTGATCTATAATACCTTAGAAACGGAATATGTTATGATAGCAATAATACCTAACCTAGGGCATTATAAGCGGGCATTATGATAATGCCCGCTTATAATGCCCTAATGCGCTAATATGGAAATTTTATTGCTTATCCAATTTTATTTCTCTCACAATAAAGATCAAGTTTATACAAAAAATATTTTTTTCTTTCAACATTACTAAAAATTAAACTTTATTTCCAAAATAAAAATTACAATATTGAAATGTCCCGGAAAATATAGCTGATCGCACTAAAGAATGGTCGGTGTTTTTTGTGATGGTAGCAGCGGTGGTAGCACTAACGCTATTTTGTATAGAAGAACAGTCCATTAAAGAATTTTCAATAGTCGATACGGAATTAACCTCGGAATTAACTGAATTGGCAATCATTTTGGCTACTTTGTTTTTGGATGAAATACTTTCTTCTATATATCCTTCAGCTACTGAAGAGCTTTTCCATTTCCCATGTTGTTTTAGCGTTTCAAAGGAAGCACCTGCCTCAACAAGTAAAGTTGACGATGTGCGACTAAACAGTGGCCGGTGTAAGCTCTGCATTATCCAGTATTTAAAAATTTTGCGATCAATGTTGGGACGCTTCCTATGGTATTTTTTCCAATGGGTTGTACTATACATCGACCCTTTCTATAGGTAAGAAAGAATCTTCGCTCCTTTATTCCAGCTGGTCTTAATGTTGTGTACTTTTTATTAAATTTAAAGCGCCTAAATCTTCTTCAATGATAGTAAAACTTTTTGAAGTTGAAGTTTTTGTTTCTGGTACCTTTATAACCAAGACTGTTCCTCTATCTTCAATGTCATCAATGGTCATTTTGACCAACTCATCTCGTCTTAAACCTCCAAAAACACCCATTACCAATATGACTTTGTGTACCAAGTAGATATCATCAGGAGCCTTCTTAATAAATTTTAATATTTGTTCTCCTTCCAAAACTTTAGACTTCTTCGACGTATCCTTTCGACTTAACTTTTAAAAAAGATATGAGACGATGGTATTGCGAAATGTCTATATTTTCATAGACCATCAACGTAGACCTTAGGGTGGAATACTTGGTCCAGAGAGAGTTCGGACTGTATTTTTCTGACTAAAAATAATAAAGTTTGTTAAACATATGTATTAAAATAAAATCAATAACTTACCAGTTCCTGGAAATATGCCATTAAAACGTTTTCGGTTATTTGAAGAATTGCGTTCGTATCTTTCCAAATACCAAATATGCCATACTCCCGATCATACTGTTGCCTTGATTTAACAGGCAAAAGATTTTCGGTCGCTTTTATGGCCTTTTCTCTTATATTTTGTGGAATTTCTTCCATTTTGAGCAAATTGTTAAATAAAAAATGCCAACTGACTAACTGACAGAAACATCAAAGTCAAACTTAACACCAGTCATTATCTACTTACGTATACAGGTACAGGTGCAACTTATTTTTATATTGCGAATAAATAATGTAATTAGTCATTGAAAAACTCTTTTTTGGGTAAAACATAAAGCATTGTATGCACCACGGGCTTTACTGGACTATAATGCCCATCAGGTCGAAATCTAGCCCTCGGGCTATTTCGACCTTCAGGGCATTATAGTCCCAGTAACGCCGTTGATACATAAATAGCTATTTTTCATACATTTTAAGTAAAATATCTTTTTTCTTCAACCGTTAAAAAATGTTAACATTTTTGTACTATTTTTAGGTGCAAAAATTATCAATTCTCATACCGTACAAAAATGTGCTCGTTGCTTAGCAACACTTTTAATCCTAGGATTAAAAGTGCTACTTTTAATTCTAGGATTAAAATTAATTGCTTTTGAGCTTTCTAACTGAAGTTTGAAGAAAAAATCATTGTCTCTTACAAACTTAGTAAAACAAACTAATTGGCAACTATATATAGATATTTATTTTTTATTTATATTGATATTGAATGTATAATTGAAACAATTATTGCCAAAATTCAAAGCACCACTGAAATGATCACTAGCAATTTTCGAATAGTTCAAAGGATTTTCAGTAATGTTAAAACAACTCAAAATATTCTCTATAATTGTAGATGGAACATTGGGGGAAATATTTAAACACATACTTGTACTTTCTTTGTCAGGTTGCAATATTTTTTTTTGTTGATACGTGATTCTTCAATATATCCTTCTGCTACTGTACTCGACTTCCAACCACCATGTATACCAAGTGAGGTCACCGCCAGCATCAACAAGAAGTGTAGCAGATGTTCTTCTCAACGAATGTCCAGTATACTCCTTCCAATTTTCTAACCTCAAAAATTTTGTGAATACCTACCAATAACCATTCTTTGACAAACGCAAATAATGATCGCTTATAATGGTAAACGAACGGGGAATCTTGTTTTTTGTCTGCAAAATTTTTAAGATCAAGACAGAGCCCATATCTTCAATATCATCAATTTTCATATGAAGTAGTTCGTCGCAACGCATAGCACCTCCAATTCCTAAAACTATAACAACCTAGAAAAAATAAGGAAAAATCAAGCTTAAACTGATCTTCCTACTTTCAAAATATTTATTATATTACCTTTATCATCAAATATACTTTATCAGGTGCCGTATCCAAGTATCGATCCACTTCCTCCTTTGTAAAAACCTTAGAATTTTTAGGTACATATCCATCACTTTGCCTTTTTAACAATGCTCGTAATTTTGGATATTTACTATTATCCACACCATTTTTGATATCCAGTGTGGATAGCAACATTGAATAATGTGACCAAAGAGTGGATGGCTTGCTCTCTTCGTTAAATTTGATAAATACATCATAAGAACAACCTCCGCATAAGTTTGCACATTTTTTCCGTTACATCAATTTATAAATCGCTGATATGTAAGTTCATAAATTTGGCGAGATTTGGGTGGCAGGAGATTTAGAGATACTGCTTTGGCACTTTCCAATATATCCGCAGGTATATTTGCATCGAGTTCAGGATTTATTTTGAATGTAGCGTGAAAACTTCTATAGACATTATATAATTGATTCTTGATTCAAATGTAATAAATATGTGATAGGTACGTCTACTTGAAAATCAATATTTACCAACAATAATGTACCTACTAGATATCCATGACTACCGACTTGCTATCGCTGTTATAATAGGTGTTTAAATTTATTACCAAATTATTAGCGATTTTTGAATAACTAAATGTATTAATTTTGACTTGGTTGAAGAAAAAATAGTATATATCATACGGACTAAAAGGGTTTATTTTTACTCTCTTTTATTTTAAGAGTCCATTCGCGCGCCGAAAATTGAATCCAATTTGGGGTTCGGGGCATAATGTTTTTCTCAAAAACGGTATAAGTTATCGATAATTTTCAAAAAATATATGAAAGCCAACACTTAAATCTAGGCTTTTGCTGTAATTTTTTTTTTTAAATTTGGATTTAGTTTTTAATATTTCCTTGAGTGAAAGTCACCCTAAAATCGGTTATATTTAGATAATATTTTCTTTAACTCGACTCATATTTTAAAAATCCGTTACAGCAGAGGCATGGATTATTTTCTTACTTTTAAAATGGTGTATAATTTATGTCATTTAAGTGAAAAATAGTTACCGAAAAACGTTATCTCCTATAGGCTTGCAATCGGAAACAACATCGCATCGATACACCGAATTTGGAAGAACCTAAATAAAATATAATATTTTTAATGCGGCTATACGAAAATTGTGGTAGTGGGAGTTTGTTAGTCTCCGCCAAACGTCTCCGCGTCCTTTCGCCCGACCCCTAAGGTGTAGCGTAAATGCACTCTTAAAAGATGCACTTTTAATCCTTATAATACAATATACAGCTGCAACTAAAAAAATGCTAAAATATGCCTTATGTCAGGTATTAAATAAGGGGAAAAAATAAGATTAAAAAAATGTTAAAATATCAGTGGCCTGCTTATATTTTCAAAAGTATTATTATACTAGTGCCTATGCGCACGCCCCTGGTAAATCGATTAGATTTTTATTTACGCTAAAACATGCTTACCTATAAATCTTAGAAAGGTATAAAATTTAAGAAATAGAAGATATCCAGATTTTCCAAGAATTACATAAAATTTCAATTTTGGAATTATGAAGTTCTTGAAAGGAAGATATTTTCGACATACAGGGTGTCCGGTAAGTATATGGCATACTCTCGGGAGCATATTGGAGAGGTCATAATAACCCTAATTTGTCGTAGAAAAAAAATTTCCAAAGTATGCCCCCTATCGAAGATACAGAGTCCCTAAGTGGCCCAATAAGCCATTTATTTATTTGGCTCTAATTTTTCATCCGACTTGTATGCTTTAATAAAATTTTAATAGATTATAGAGGCCAAAAAACTCATAAAACCATACTACAGTAGTTGGTTGATATTGTCACGGATGTTAGGAACGGACTTGCCACCACAATCGTTGGGCCATATTTTTGACAGGTGTCATTTTACCGAGGTGAAAATTATTTTTTTAAATACTTTGGTCATTCCTCTCAAACAGTGTGTCCAAGATAAGGGTGTCTATCATGGGGATCTTGAAAACAAAAGAGATACCAAGATGGTTAAATTTGAGAAAAGTTGCGCATTTTTAAGCCTAACAATATGCCGTTTAGAAAGTTTTAAAATATTAAGTATTTCCGGAGATATGCCTAAAAAACCGAAATTTGTGATTTCGGTTTTATTTTTTTTTTTGACGTTATTAAAAGAGATACGGAAGAACAAAAGACACTTCTTATGGCCACTTTTTAAGCTCTAGAAAACAGCGTAAAGAGATTTTCCGAACGACGTTTCGTTTCGGAAAAACCATCATCAACTTAATTTTTTTATGTGGCGCGTAAAAAAAGTATACCCTGTATGGAATAACATATTTTATTACAAATACAACGAAGTACATAACAATATGATTCTGCAATATTTAAATAAAAAAAAATGGGTTTTTATTAAATTCCGAATGTTAGGTGTAGTAGGCGGTGAAATGATGGCGCTGAGAAAATGTCAAAATAATTTTATTGACATATTATTAACACATACCCCGGGTTGCACAAAAGTTAATCAAGGTTTAGAATGTTTAACAAAACGTTATGTCAATGTTATTCAATGGTTTTAGTAGGCAACCTGTCAAAATCTGACATTTCATTAAAAATTCAAAGTACTAATCACGCTTTCTGCAATCGGGTAATAGTGTTTTTAAACTTTTTTTTGGGTCTTGTTGCTACAGTTTTTTTTTCTGTTACAAAACGGAACGTGTTTTTTTACCTGAGAAAAAGTTTGATATGTTGAAATGTTATATCCTATGCTACATGCCGTTGAAGCTGGTCGTATGTATTTAAATAACTAACCAGAGAGAAACCAACTTTATACAAAAAAATTCTGACGATTGGCTTCGTATCTTAAACAGTATGGTGCATTTAAGAAACCAGTATTGTTAAGAAATAAGCTCTGCAATGAAGAAAAAGAAAACAATGTAGGATTAGCTGTAACTGAAAATCCGGAAATATCTGTTAGAAAAGTTGACAATACCACTGGAATACCGAAATCTACTGCCCATTTCAATTTGAGAAAACAGAAATTCCACCCGTTTAAATTTAGAATCTGTCAAGGTCAGACCTGGTGACGAGGAAAGGCGAAGAACATTTTGTGAATGGTACACCAGGAAGTCTCAGGAAGATGAAACATTTTCCCATAGGATTATCTGGTCGTACGAGGGTATGGTTACAAATAATGGAATTTTTAACCGGAGAAAGGGACAATCTCCAAGTACACCGAATAGCTAGACATCAGCACCGTTTTGGTTTTAATATGTGGGATGGGATTTTTGAAACAGATTTAATAGGCCTCTTTTTTTACAACAATTCCCTTACCTCGGAGCATTATCGCAACTTATTGGAATGCGATTTGAAAGAATCCTTGGACAACTTACCGCTTTCAAAGGTTAGAAACTGTTGGTTTCAGCAGGATGGTGCGCCCGCGCACAATGCCCTAATCGTGCGCGAGTATCTATTGAACAGATTTCCGGGAAAATGGATAGGCACACATTCAACAGTTCCGTGGCCCCCGTGTTCGCCGGACATAACTTCGCTTGATTTTTTTCTCTGGGGGTATTGCAAAAATTATGTTTACAGCCGTGTTTTTGAATCTGAGGATCAGCTGAGAAGAATAGTTCTTGAAGCGTTAGAGAGCATTACTAAGAAGTGTTTTAAATTCGACACTTAAAAGATGTTATCTGTGTTTAGAGAATATTGGTAATTTGTTTGAACATTATCTATAATCTAAATTAGTTTTTTTGGGTTTCTAGTAAGTAGTTCTTAATTAATTTGTTTAATTAATTAACCTATGACGTGACCTACCTATGTATATGAATAAAGTTTTTAAATCGTCAATAACGTGATTTTGATTTAATATTTTAAAACATGAGTAGTAATAGCCTACTACTAAACATTCGGATTTTAATTAAACCCCATTTTTTCCAATTTAAATATTGCAGATTCATATTTTTAAGATAAAAAATACCTGCAATATTTCATTTTGCACTCTTAATACACAAATAAAAAATATTGTGCATATCTACACATTTTGCTAGTGACCCATTAATTATCCGTGAAAGTTTGGTCGACCTTTTTAGATGTTTACAATAAATTTTTATTTTGCTTTACATTATACAATAGATAGATAGATACATATTTATGAAACTTGGTTGTGGCTGTGTGCACGTAAGAATTTAGGGAATGAAGAGACTTTGTATTTCGTGCAAATTTTTATTAAAAAATCCTAGCAGAACGCTTCCGATAAAACCATCATCAGTGCTATCTACAAGCAAGAAATGAACTTTAAAAGAAAGATTGAAAAATTTTGTTAGAATATTTTAAGGGAAAATTTTCAAAAAACTGTATTTTAGTGAATTATTTTTTTTATATTTTAAATTTATTTTACGTGAAATTAAACATTAAATATAGTAAATCAATGTGAAGTGATAAATTTAGTAGACTTGGTATGAAAAAGAAAAAGCAAAAGAATTGAAAAAATTAAAAAAAAAATTGACTTTTATTATAATTTTGTGTAATAATGTAATATTTTATTGAAGCCCTCTACATGTTTTGTTGGCTCAAATTTGCTGCGGCTCCTGCTTGACGACGAGTAAGTTTTGAACTTTTCTTTTCTTTTGCTTTTTCTTTTTCATACCAAGTCTACTAAATTTATCACTTCACATTGATTTACTATATTTAATGTTTAATTTCACGTAAAATAAATTTAAAATATGTAAAAAAAAATCACTAAAGTACAGTTTTTTTGAAAATTTTCCGTTAAAATATTCTAACAAAATTTTTCAATCTTTCTTTTAAAGTTCATTTCTTGCTTGTAGATAGCACTGATGATGGTTTTACCGAAAGCGCTCTGCTAGGATTTTTTAATATAAATTTGCACGAAATACAAAGCCTCTTCATTCCCTAGACACATATTTATTTGTTTTGTTGTAATGATAAAATAACCCTAGAACTATAAACCCACTTTTTTACCTTTTGCTCTTATAATCGTTCTGGAAGCAGTAGTCTGACATATGGGTACTCAGAGAATGGTAAAGTGCAAATTCAATGTTATCAAGATTTAGTTGGGTAAAAATTGATTTGAATAGCTGTAAGTACTTAAAAACAGCCAAACCGTCATTTAACAGACAAACATTTATAACTATTTTTCTAAATAAACGATTTTCAAATTTCCAACGGGATTTCAAAGAGGATATGGCTCTAAGAAAAAATAATCTATCGTGATGTTTTGCTAAAAAAGTATATTTATTTGAGAATTTTAAAATTTAAACAAATTAAGAATCTGATGAATAAAAAAAAATCAAATAAATATCCATAAAATATTGGTTTTCAAGAATTTATTTTTGTTTCTCTCATGAAAAATATGAAAAAAGATAAATTAAAGAGATATGAAAATATTCCAAAGTATAGTTACGATTTTACTTATTATTATTTAATTATTAAAATTTACCCGGGGTAGATAGCTACCCTGATTTGTAATTCTAGGGATAATAGAGACAAAAAATTTAACACCTATTTACAGTGACTTTGATGATCATAAACAAATATCAACATTATGCTTATATTATTGTAAAAATCATTCAAATATTGAAAAATCTACTCCGCGTTCCCCGACAATCCCGATCAGAGGAGACACTTGAATAAATTGGTATCATTTACACAAATATCCTCTGAAACTTTTTTATCGGTTCGCGATCGGCTGAGACCCAGCACGGTGTCTTTAAAGCCAAAACATGAAAGGTTTATATGCAAGTGATCTAACTCATATATTATATATTCTTTAAACTATGGTCTCACTCTGTGTATTTTTTTCAGGAACTGCTTCAAGAAGTTGTGGTACAAAGGGCTGTCCTGAATTAAAAATTGGTGACGCTGTGTGTTATGAGTGTGAGGAGGATCTGTGCAATGCGTCTATTCGAATTAAGCCGATCGCTTGGATCTTTTTGCTGATCGCCGTTATGTGTGTTGGATTAGAATATTAGTTCAACTAACTGGGAAGCTGCAAAATATATTCTAATTTTGTAATTGTTGGTTAAATTTCCATGTACCGTTATTTAAATGAGATTTTTTACATTATAAAGAAACTTGTTTAGCATTTTCTTGATAACCTACATTTAAATATTTTTATGAGTGTCCAGGCTTAAAGCACGTGCGATTTTTTATATCAGTTAAGCTAAGTGGCGCACGTGTAAATGTATCGTGTTTAATTTGAGTTAATACTTAATCCATACTTTTTGACAATTTTCTTGTATAAACAATACTTTAAGAATCGTTTTAGGCTGACAAAACATTTATTGTCAGTTAATTGTCATGTTACAATTTTCCTAGAGCAAAAATCCATACATTGAGAAAGACACTACTAATATCAGAGGTATCTTGTTTATTCAGAAAAATAACCTTTATCTAAAATGGGGAGGCAAGTTTAACCGAAAACTAATTATAAATAGATTTTGGGTATAGCAAAGTAGAAAAAAGATTTTAAATATTATAAAAGATACAAAACAGGTTAATGAATTTGCAGCAAAAAATTATACATTTTTAACACTCTCTGATTTCCTCAGGATTTTAAACACATTTGGTGCAGGACACTATATATATATATATATATATATATATATATATATATATATATATATATATATATATATATATATATATATATATATATATATATTATTTTTTATATTTTTGTGTGAGATTTGGTAAGAAATTTCGATAATTGCCTCGAAAGTTGCGACAACGTCGATTTTGACCAATTTTCGGATTCGGGGTTTTTCTCTGGGGCGTTTATCACAAATCTCAGAGAATTTTTAATCATAAACGTTGCGTTTTAAAAGCTTTCACTATCAAACCAACCTTATTTTTACTACTCCGTCTTTTTTATGCACACAATTTTTGATTTTTACACTAAATTGGTACACAATATTTCATAAATATCGTTAAAATACTTGTTTTTACATTTATTTAAGAACTTTTTTTCATTTAATTGCAAAGTTTTACTTTCAAACGCAGCAACCATGTATACACTAGGGATTTGTTTAGCAAACATGGCTGCGTCGTTTGAAAGTCAAACTGCGCAATAATGTAAAAGCAAGTTGATAAAAGGTGTTTATAAAATATTAGGTGGTAATTTAGTGGGTAAATCAAGAATTATGTGCAAAAAGAAGAAAGAATATCGTGAAAATGAGGTTAGTTTATTTTCAAGTGTGATAATACGTATCTCAAAAATAAAACGTTTTCGACTTAGATTTGTAATAAGCCTTCCAAAAAGAGCCCGTATACTGAAATTGATCAAAGTCGGCCTTACCGTAACTTTTGTAACGTTTAAAATTAATGAAATTGATAAAGCCTTTTAAGAGCAATACAATAGTAAAGGGTTTGTTGAATTTAGCCAAGGGTTCATGGCAACTAAGGATTAAAAACTTTATGATATACACAATATGCAGCATAAAGTAAAAGTATTTTTATGTAATACTTGTTTCTTATATTAAAAGTAGAAATATTGTAACAATCAAACCGTTTAAATCCTTTTAGAGAAAACTGCTGCCAATTATTACATGTTTTTGTTTACAATCATCGCCATGTTTTTTATTCCTGTGAGTATTATCGATTTACCATTCAGGAATATAATGACTTTCCTTATTTCCAGTAATTCCTTGGCTTAATGAGTAAAAATTAATAAATTGCTATTTATTTAGGAATGCTCCAAAAACTAATAAAATATGCATTATGAAAAAATATATTTAAAAATTTTTAATTTTAATTTTTTCATAATCGTCTCTAGTATGATATGCGTTTAATCATCTTCAGTAAATTGAGAAGAATAAGCAGGTTTTATTTGCCCAATTTTTGGGTTATTTCTTTATGAAACTGTGTATAACTGGACTATGGCAAACACACTGGGCTATCTTCTGAGTTTTAAAGTTCAATTGTACAATGGTTGCATTAATTCCAATACTTGAAGGTTTTGACGGATTTTTATGTGTGTTAAAAGTTTTTAATTTATATCTAACTTTGCAACAGCACATAACTATAAAACCAACGGATTAGAGTTTAAAGGCACTTAGTGAAAGTGCCCACTGCACAATTTATCCTGTTCTGTAAGCTTTCTCTCTCTTAGAATTGTTTTTTTGTCCTTGACAAAGACAAGTGCATTTCAAAAAAACTTTAAATTTTTGTCTTAGTCAGTTATAGACAACCGGTTGGTCGCAGATCCCTAATAGTGATTTTTATTTTTTTAAGATAGCTAGTGTTTTTATCTCCGCTTGTCAAACAGCTGCCAAAATAGAAAAAAAGATCTACCGGTATTTGTTAATCAAAAAATAAAAATTGACATGTTTTTTAAAGGAGTGTCTCTTTTATTTTAAGCTTGGAAAGATAAACGTGATACTATTGCAAGGAATTATACGAAATTTTATTGCTTGATTTAACCGTTCGAAACCGTTAATTTGTGGCATTTACTAATGTCAAAAGATAATTTTTTGATAGTTTAGTTTAATAGTCTTATCACTCTAACGATATTTAGATAAAGATAGTTTCATCATTTTCAATTGTATTTAAATTTTATATTAGTCTTAAAAGATACGTGTATGTGGTGTATTCAATATATATTTATATACAGCCTTGGTAGATTCTAAAATCTACGGTAATTAAAACAATCCTAATAATGGTGTAAGTGTATACGGCCAAGCATTACATTTAAAATCAGTTTGTATAAAAATTACTCGTAAATAAATATCCAACTGTATTTAATCAGAATTTTGCAGCTTTCCCAGATCCAGGGTTGTTACAGCAAAAACCTAGTGCAGGATATCAATAATATGTACACGTGTGGATTAGATCCAATATTTCTTTCTTTGTATTAAATATATTTTCCAAATTTATTTCCATTATTTTTTACTGTGACAACCTTAAAAAAATTAAATTATTGTTCATTTTTGTGGTTTATTCGTTACTGATTTAGTTGCGGTTTTTATTAATAAATGATCATTTTTTAAGCACCGTAATTTAAAGGTCTACTTTTACAAGTCAATATGTTTTGGTAAGCACTTAACTTACCTGAAAAAAAAACACAAAAGATGTTTGATTTGTTACAACGATCACACTTTGGGCGTCAGTATTGATTTTATTACTGAAAAAATAATTTTACAATATGTAAGTTGTTGAAGATGTAACAAATTTCAACTTGAAATATACTTTACTTTAAATTTTTCAAACTTTTTTCTTTCTTAAAGGTAATGGCTTAGCAATGGTTATCATGGCATGGTCAAATTCTTGAAATACCTGCAAAAGCAGATAGCAGAATAGTTGTTTTTTTTTTCAATTTGAGACTAAGATACTCTAAAAGACTATATACGTCATTGCTTGCTTAAATTGTAATGATCATTTATTGTTAAAAAAAACATTGTTAACTAAAATGTCATAAAACATAAAATGTTTATGACGGTTTGTAGTTTTAAATTTAATAAAAATGTTAAATGTATTTAATGGTCGTTTTATTTTAGTACCTTGCAACAGAATAGAATAACAATTAAAATATTATTAAGGCGATTTATTCTTTTTTCGTATACTCGCGTTTCCTTCACCTCAAAAAATTTCCTCAAATATTCTTATTTCGTACACATAATTAATTATTCAGTTTCCAAAATTTCGTTTCGTACACCAAAAACTGAAATAAGTTTCTGTCTTTGATGGTTCATAAAATATAGCAAAATAAATTAAAACTAATTTTATAACTAAATATCAAAATATTTCTTGCTCGCTTATAAGAAGCAGAAATATAAAATAGTTATTTAAATAAAAGTGATTTTAAAATAATCTTATAATAATATATGTTTTAACTATCTAACTAAAGAGAAAAGTTTACTGTTCATACTTGTAGTGATTTGTCACGTCTGAAATATAATTGGGGAAAATAAAAAGCCGCATAATATGTCCCATTAACACTATGGTCAAAAAATTCGTTATTAAAATTATTCACAAAAGTGGAGAAGGAAATATTTAAATTTACATTATATTTAAAGAAAGTTAACAATAATTACAAACCAAAAAAATCAAAATTTTGTAACACCAATATGTAGAAAAAATTGTTTTTAATGCATTTATTTCATGATGAAAATAGCTTCAATTTTTGATATAGCAGGCGCTTGTCGACGTAAGGAATTAAAAAAGAAGAGAAAAAGACGACGACCAATGACATTAGGGATAAAGAAGACATTCTGGTAATTACCATATCATCTGACAGAACCAATAAGCCAAAAAAAATTGTAGTTTGTGATCTACATTAGGCCAAACCTAGCTACATAAAACTACATGCGAACAAAGTACGCGACCTGTGAACACCACCATCAAAAGCTTTTTTCCATTTTAGTAGCGTCAATAAAGCATCAAAAACAGCTCCGATTTTAATATTTTTTTTAAAAAATATTTATATTGTTTAAACAATATTTATGATATTTAAATGGATATTTTTTTTAATCGCTTTAACCTTTTAAATATTAATTTTCATTATTTTTACACAAAATATTTTTTGAAGATAATTAAATTTCCCACGAAAATAGTTTAATAAAAATTTCTCGTATTTTCATAGTTTCGAAGATATCGTAAACTTCAATTTCTGAGTGCAGAAATTTTACTCAATTTCCGGACTGTTGTAATTGCTTATTATATAGTACAGTGGATGGAGAAAAAAGATGTTTGACCTCCGGATTTTTTTTTGTATAGTTTTAAGTTTTATGAAAATTTGGAATTAGGTTGCTTTAACCCTTTAGATCAAAGTTTATATATGCTTAGGGTGTGCTTTTTATTTTAGGAGGGTAAAAACCACTCCTTATGCTACAAAATTTAAAAAACCATGGAAATAGACCTTATATAAATTAAAATCATAGCTAAATATGTAGAATAAATCTATTTTTATGTTGTTAAAATACTTTTTCATTTTAAAAATATTTAATAAAGCTTTTATTGTAAAAAAATATTTTAACACTTTCCGGTATAATAAATATTTAACTACCATAACTTAATCTTTAAATAACTACCCCTTATGAGATTTACAAAAAAAAATTGACAAATTGAAACGATTTGATGTAGTCGCGAAAATGAGGCTAAAAAATTGCAAAACCCCGCAATTTTTGTATCCTGCATCGATTTGTTTAAAAATTTTGAATTAGGCGCTTCTAACATTCTACTTTAAATTTTATTTTATGGTGATGTGCGCTATTTGTTTTATAAGGGTGAAAACTAACCCTGATTGTCAAAATTATCGAATAACATTTTAAACCTTAAGATGGGAAAAATTTGGTTTGAATTAGTTGATTAATAATTGTTTTATGCTTAAGAATACAATTTTAAAATATTTTAACCCTTAAAAATCAACCATTTTTAGAGCTTAAATTAAAAAAAAAACATATTTACTCTAAAAATATGATTAAATTACCATAGTGATTTAATTTTAGAATGCTGTTGTTTAAAATATGTACTAATTTTATTTCGCAATTTTCCCTTATAAATCAACCCTTTTTATAGCTTAATTAAAAAAAAGATTTATCCCCAAAAAATTAATAGCTTGACCGATTTAATAATTAAAAATAGTACTGCCTGAAATATTACTAATTTCATTCGTTTGCAAATTTTCAATCCTTAAAAACCACCCCTTACAACATTGCAATTCTTATAAACCAATATAATAGATATAAATAGGAAATGAAAGTAGAATTGCATACAAATATTATACCGATAAAAGTATAAAATATACCGGTTTTATAGAATATTATGCTCCGAAGTGGGCTATCCGACTTTTCAAAAAAATTGATTGGTTTTTTAAACATATCTCCTCTAGTTTTAATGATAGAAAGTTTGTCCAACAATAATTTTGTAGGGTTTTTTAAGAGCTAGAAGGCTATGTAAATTAAATCCTTTTTAATCCCTTAGTTTTAAAATTGGATGAGCTTAAAGGTCTAGAATAAGGTGGTGCTCGCATGTAAATAGAGGTTTTAAATATTTATTGTACAGAAAAATATATATAATAAAAAGTCTTTGTTGTTAAAAAAACTAGAATTCGGTACCGTAGCATTTTTTTCGTATCTCCAGTATTGTTGGAGTTATTTTGAAGAAAATGGCTATTTTTACGAATTTGCGGAAAATCGTTTTTCACTTTAAGCTCCAATTTTTCTAAAATTAAGCATTTTAGTTTGGTTAAACTTCTAAAATGTATTAATAATACATATATAAAAAGAATCGCAAAAGGGTACAGATCTATTTTAATTAAGAGGGGAATTAGGGGGTTGTTTTTAATGATCTTTTCGTAGAAAAAAGTAGGGACCGACCTTATTTTTATCATAACTCGCTCAATTTTCATGCTAAAAATTCCTTTTTTGTTTTTAAAAGAAAGGTCCTATTATATTCTTTAAAAAAGACCTTATATGTTTTCCTTAAAAAATGCAAACTTTTCCCGCTTTTTGACTTTGAATCTTTCAAATTTAACATTTGACGAACAAAGGCTAACCATTAACAAGCCGTAGATCGGTCTGTATTGGTTCTAGAGAAATTATAAAAAAACATTTTTCTCTAGTTTTTTTATAAGCTACAATTTTGCTTTTTACAGTTTTTTTGATAAAATGCATATTTTTAGAGTTATTCGTGAAAACCCCATTAAAAACGTCGATTTTTTGTCGAAAAACTTTTACTTTCAATCGCGAATAACTAAAAAATATTAGTTTTACGAAAAAAATTATAAAACATTTTTTACTTAGAATTACTTTCTTTATCGATTTCTGTAGTTAAAATGTAATAAAAAATTTCCACCCCCAAGATGAGGTGGCCACCACCCCCAGGATAAAAGCACACCCCGGCATGATATAAACTTTGATCCTTGGACTATTCCCTACCCTCTGTAAAAATTTCAGGTAAATCCATGCAGGAAAAAATTCCTAGCCAAAATGCCTCATCTCCTGTGCTAATAAGATATTTTTTATATAATAGTGACATAATATGAATATTAATAACAAAATTAAAAACTTATATATTTCTTTAGATTTAACATAAAACAAATATTAAAAAAAAAAAAATAATTTAAATGAATAAAATTTTATAAACAGTTATTTGTCAGTATATTTAAAGTATTTTATTCAATGTTAAACATTTTTTGCTTTACTTACATATATACAAAAAATATGAAATTTAATTTTAATTTATATTTTGCGTATCGGAAATTTCGTCTTTTTCAAGTGGTAGGTAGATATCACAATCACTTGTACTGCAAACAATGCAAGACGGTGAGCAATAAAGGCCACTTTTTCTGCAGCCACATGCTAAACCGCATCCTGTTTTGCAGGAGCAAAATATAATTTTTAAGACGTTTTCAGGTACTGCTGGTTGCGTCATTTTTACTGGTTTTAAATAATCGTCTATTTGCCAACCCCATTCTTCAGGAGGAATTAGAGACTTATTTTTTCATTGCTGGACTTGTAAGTAAACTCTTAGCACATTAGGATAAAATAGTATACTTCATTACCAGTACGGAAATGACGATTTTTCCGTGCGCACGTGACAAATTTCCAAAAACATCGCAAAAAATGATTTAAGAAAATTGCGATTATTTATTTTTATTTTTAAAACAGTAAAACAAATTAACAAAAAAAAAATACAAGCTAATTAAATCTAAGAAAATTAATTTTGGACGGAACCGTTATGATTAATGGTTATATTTATTGTACAATTAGTATTATTGTTAAAGCTTAATTCCTTTTGTATTTCTTTTTGTTGAAGATGTTGAAGCGGTGTGTTCGTGTATGTTTTGGTTCTCTTGATTGATTGTCACAGATTTTGTAGTTTCCAAGTTACACGGCCTAAACAACTTTAATTTTTCTTTGTATGGACTCCTCTATATATCCTTCTGCTACATTGGAAGAAAGCCATCCTCCGTGTCTTTTTAAAGTGAGCAAATCACCGCCGCTTTCTACCAACATGGTAGCCGAAGAACGCCTTAGCCCATGTCCGGTATATTCTTCGTGATTTTTTAGTTTTAAGTATTTTGCAACAAGTTTTGGAATACCGCTGATAGTATGGTACCCAACATGTTGAGCGTAACATCTTTGGTTTCGGTATGCAACAAATAATCTTCTACTCTCCATATTTTTAGGGCGGAGATCTACGTATTTACGGTAAAGTGTACAGGGATTGAATTTGCAATTTTCATTGGTAATGGTAAAACTTCTTGACCTGTGAGTTTTTTCATCTTGTAAAAACACGACAAGGAAACGCCCATTATCTTCCACATCGTCTAAACTCAAACGTATTAAATCATCTCTGCGGCATGCGCAGAAGATGCCCAACACTAAAATTACTTTTGCTAGTAGATATTGTCCATCTGAAGCTTCACATAAAAATTTGGTTACTTGTTCTGATGTAAGAACCTTGGATTTTTATGGTACATATCCTACAGCTTGTCGTTTCAAAAAAGCGATAGTTTTTGGATATTGGTTGTGAGTATTTTCTTTTATTGCCAAAAAACTCTTTAACATGGAGAATCGACTCCATAAGGTGGATGACTTCATAGATTTGGCTTTTTCAGAAAAATAAACTAAGAAAATATCGTCACTTACAATTTTGATTCTTTTCTGAGTCCGCCATTCGGTAAAAATGTGATATTCATGTTCATATCTCACCTGGATTTCACTGGTAATAAATCTGCACTTCTGCCGCTTGTTGTTATATAATATCGGGAATATCCGGATGTTCTTCCAAATCTAAATTCATTTCTTGAAAATGGCATAAATTTCACTGACAGAAAATAAAATGTCATTAATAAATAAATCGTTGTTATAAACAGTTTCCATGGATGGATTTTTGTATAAGCGCACGGAAAGAGGGATCGCGAAAAAAATTCCGTGCGCTGTTCTGAAAATGTCATATTTACTGTATTTTATACACAGTTAAAAATGTAGTATTTTTAGGTAAGTATAATAAAAAAATGTTTTTTTAACTACTCAAAAAATAATGTCTTACAACGAGTTTATTCAACAAAAACTATGTTAACTAAATATGGAAACAGGCGCGTGCTGACCCACCGGGATACCGGAACCCTACCAACCCTACGATGACCCACCGGGAGCATCGTAGGGTTGTTTTGAAGAGCCTTTAAGCCTAGGACACGGTTAAATGAAAAAAAGGTAAATTAAAATAATTAGACCCTTCATTGGTTAACTGGACCGCACCTGACTTGACTGACACACACGCCCAATATTCTTTATTTATTTTGTTTTTTTTTTTAATTTTAGATTTTATATTGATTTAAACTTTGTTGTGTAATATTAGGATGTACGTATTAAATGTCTAGTGTGCTTGAATAAATTTGTTAAAAAGTTTTCCTCTTTGTTAATATTGTTCAGCGATTGCCTTATGGGCCCAGCACGCGCCTTTATGGAAATACTAAAAAAAGATCTTTTTATATATTCATGCATTCACTGTATGTGATACTACCTTCACGCTTTATAATAAAGGTAAAAATAATTTTGTTAACATTTTTAATAGTGATTATCAATTACTTGCCGCAGCTGAAACTTTTATCGTTGAAAATCAGTGATGAAGTACTTTACAATTAAGGTGTAAGCTGTATACTTACAATATATGGTGCTAAACTACCAAAAACTCCAATACAAACGTTTCATAGCATTAGCTTTAAAAGATAAAAGTGTAAAAAATTTCATTCACTACCTTCGACAGAAGACGCAGCAAAACAACGTATCAAAAGATTCTAATTACAAGTCTAGCAATGGAAAATTAATTCTCCAATCCCTCCTAAAGAATGGGGTTGACAAAAAAACGATTATATAAAATCAGTAAAAACGACGCAACCAGCAGCACCTTAAAAGGTCTTAAAAATCATATTCTGCTTCTGCAAAACAGGTTCAGCATATGGCTGCAGAAAAAGTAGCCTTTATTATTGCTCACTGTCTTGCAGTGTTTGCAGTG
Source organism: Listronotus oregonensis (assembly GCA_019359885.1). NCBI lineage: Eukaryota > Metazoa > Arthropoda > Insecta > Coleoptera > Curculionidae > Listronotus > Listronotus oregonensis. Next base: position 21,741 of record JAHBCN010001867.1, on the reverse strand, counting down.
GAAGTTACTGCGATAACCACCCACCACTTGAAGAAGATGAAATCTCCGATACGCAAAATATAAACGAAAATTAAATTTCATATTTTTTGCATGTTTGTGAGTTAAGCAGAAATTTTTTAACATTTAATAAAATATTTTGAAAATACTAATAAATACCTCTTCATTAAATTTTATTCATTTAAATTTTATCTTTTTTTTAATACCTAACATATAATATGTTTCTTAAAGTTATTTAAACCCTAAAAAATGTATAAATTTTTAATTTCGTTATGTATATTCATATTATGTCACTATTATATAAAAAATATCCTTAAAGAAATTATAACAGTCCGGAAATTAAGTAAATTTCTGCTCTAGAAATTAGAAGTTTACAATATCTTCAAAACTTTTAAAAAGTACGAGAAATTTTTATAAAACAATTTTTGTAGGAAATTTAATTAGCTTCAAAAAAAATTTTGTGTAAAAATGACAAAACTTAATTTTTAAAAAAATTTTTTTTAAAACCAAAAAAAAAATTTTAAAATTCCAAAAGGGGGTTTTTAAAACCCCCAAAAATTTTGGCCTTTTTTAAAAAAAAAAAAATTTTTTTTTGGGGTTTTTTTTTTTTTAAAAAAAAAAAACAAAAAAAGGGAAAAAAAAAAAAAAAAATTTTTTTAAAAAAGAAAAAAAACCCCCCCAAAAAAAAAAAAAAACCAAAAATTAAATTTTTTTTTTTTTTTGGGGGGTTTTTTTTAAATTTTTTTTTTTTAAAAATTTTTTTAAAAAAAAAAAAAAAATTTTTTTTTTTTAAAAAATTTTTTTAAAAAATTTTTTTTTTTTTTAAAAAAAAAAAAAAATTTTTTTTAAAATTTTTTTTTTTTAAATTTTTTTTTTTTAATAAAAAATTTTTTTTTTTTTAAATTTTTTTTTTTTAAAAAAAAATTTTTTTCCCAAAAAAATTTGGGGGGGGGAAAAAAAAAAATTTTTTTGGAAATTTTTTCCCCAAAAATTTTTAAAAAAAAAAAAGGTTTTTAAAAAAAGTTTTTTTTTAAAAAAAAAAAAATTTTTTTTTTTTAAAAAAAAAAAATTTTTGGGGGGGGAAAAAATTTTTAAAAAAAAAAAAAAAAAAAAAATTTAAAAAAAATTTTGGTTTTTAAAAAATTTTGGGTTTTTTTTCCCCTTTCCTTTTTTAAAAATTTAAAAAAAAAAAATTTTTTTTTTTTAAAAAATTTTTTTTTTTAAAAAAAAAAAGGGGCCCCAAAAAAAAAAAATTTTTTAATTTTTTAAAAAAAAAAAAAAAATTTTTTGGGAATAAAATTTTTAAAAGCCCCCCAAAAAAAGGGGGGGGGGGTTTTTTTAAAAATTTAAATTTTTTTAAAAAAAAAATTATTTTTTTTTAAAAAAAAATTTTAAAAAAATTTTTTAAAAAAAACCCAAAAAAATAAACCCCCCCCGGGGGGGGGTTTTTAAATTTTTTTTTCCCTTTTAATTTTTTTTTCAAAAAAAAAAAAATTTTTTTTAAAAAATTTTTTTTTTTTTTAAAAAAAAAAAAAAAAAAAAATTTTTTTTAAATTTAAAAAAAATTTCCCCTTTTTTTTTAAAAAAAAAATTTTTTTTTTTAAAAAATTTTTCCTTTTTTTTTTTTTGGGGGTTTTTTTTCCCCTTTAAAATTAAAAAATTCCCGGGGGGAATTTTTTAAAAAAACCCAAAATTTTTTTCCCTTTTGTCCCCCCCAAATTTTAAATTTTTTCCCTTTTTTTTTTTTTTTTCCCTTTTTTTTTCCCAAATTTAAAATTTTTGGGTTTTTTTGGGGGGGAAAAATTTTTTTTTTTTTTTTTTTTAAAAAAATTTTTTAAAAAGGGGAAATTTCCTTTTGTTAAAAAAATTTTGGGGTTTTTTTTTTTTTTTGGTTTTCCCCAAAGGGTTTTTTTTTTTTTAAAAACCCCAAATTTTTTTTTTGGGTTTTTTTTTAAATTTTTTTTTTTTTTTAAAAAAAAAAAAGGGGGGGGCCAAAAAAAAAAGGGGGTTTTTTTGGTTTTAAAAAATTTTTTAAAATTATTTTTAATTGAAACCTTTAACCCAAAAAAAATTTAAAAAAAAAGGCCAAAAAAAAGGAAAAGGGGTTTTTCCCTTTTCCCCAAAAAAATTTTCCCCAAATTTTCCCCCGGGGTTTTTTTTAAAAAAGGGTTTTAAAATTTTTTTTAAAACCTTTTTTTTTTCCCCCCTTTTTTTTTTTTTTAAAAAAAAATTTTTTGGTTTTCGCCCAAAAAAAAGGGAAAATTTTCCCTTTTAAAAAAAAAAAAAAACCCCCCAAAAATTAAGGGGGTTTTTTTTCCCCAAAAAAAGGGGGTTTTTTTTTTTTTCCCCCCCCCCTTTTTTTTTTTAAAATTTTTTAAAACCCCCAAAAAATTTTTTCCCAATTTTTAAATTTTTGGGGGTTTTTTTCCCCCCCCCAAAAAAAAAATTTTTTTTTTAAAAAAATTTTTTTTTTTTAAAAAAATTTTTTTTTTTTTAACTTTTTTTTAAAAATTTTTGGGGGTTTTTAAAAAAATTTTTTGGGGCCCCCCGGCCCCAAAATTTCCCCCGGGTTTTTTTTTTTCCCCTTTCCCTTTAAAAAAAAAAAATTTTTTATTTTTTTTTTAAAAATTTGGTTTTTTTTTAAAAAAAAAATTTAAAAAAACAAAAAAAAAGGGGTTTTAAAGGGGGGGTTTTTTCCTTTTTTTTTGGGGGGCCCCCCCCCCCAAAGGGAAAATTTTTTTTTTAAAAAAAAAGGGTTTTAAAAAGGGGGGGAAAAAAAAGGAAAAAATTAAAAAAAAAAAAAAATTTTTTAAAAAAACCCAAAGAAAAATTAATTTTAAAAAAAGGGGTTTTTTAAAAAAAAAAAATTTTTTAAAAAAAGGAAAAATTTTCTTTTTTTTTTTTTAATTGGAAAAATTTTAAACCAAAAAATTTTTTTTTTTTTAAAAAAAATTTTTTAAAAAAAAATTTTTCTTTTTCCCTTTTTTTTTGGTTTTTTTTTTTTTTTTTAAAATTTTTTTCTTTTTTTTTAAAAAGGGGTTTGTTTTGGGGAAAAAATTTTTTTAAAAAACCCCCCCCCCCTTTTTTTTTTTTTTTTTAAAAAAAATTTTAAAAAAAACCTTTTGTTTTTTTTTTTTTTTGGGGGGGTTTTTGGGTTTTTTGGGAAAAAATTTTTTAAAAAAAAAAAAAAAAATTTTTTTTTTTTGGGGGGAAAAAAAAAAAAATTTTTTAAAAAAAATTTTTTTAAAAAAAAATTTTTTTTTTTTTAAAAAACCCAAATTTTTAAAAAAAAAATTTTTTTTTAAAAAAAATTTTAAAAAATTTTTAAAAAAATTTTAAAAAAAAAATTTTTTAAAAAACCCCTTTTTTTAAAATTTTTTTCCCTTTTTTAAAAAAATTTTAAAAAAAAAAAAAAAAATTTTTGGGGGGGGAAAATTTTTTAAAAAAGGGGGGGAAAAAAAAAATTTTTTTTCCAAAAAAAAAAATTTTAAAAAAAATTTTTTTAAAAAAAAATTTCAAAAATAAAAAAAAAAAACCTTAAAAAAACCCCTTTTAAAAAAAAATTTTTTTTTAAAAAAAAAGGGGGGAAAAACCTTTTTTGGGAAAAAACTTAAAAAAAAAAAGGTTTTTTTTTTCCCCCAAAAAAAAAAAAATTTTAAAAAAAATTTTTTTCCTTTTTTTTTTAAAGGGGGGAAAAAAATTTTTTGAAAAAAAAAAAAAAAAAATTTTTTAAAATTTAAAATTTTTAAAAAAAAAAAAAACCCCAAAAAATTTAAAGGCGGGGGGTTTTTTTTAAAAATTTTTTTTTTAAAAAAATTTTTTCCCCCTTAAAAAATTTTTTTTTAAAGAAAATTTAAAAACCCGGGGGTTTTTTAAACAAAAAAGGCCAAAAAAAAAAATTTAAAAATTTTTTAAAAAATTTAAAAGTTTTTAATTTTTAAAAAAGGGAAAAATTTTTTTTTTCCCTTGAAAAAAAACCCCCCAAATTTTTAAAAAAAAAGGGGTTTTTAAAAAAAAATTTCCTTTTTTTAAAAAAAAAAAAAAAGGGGGGGTTTTTAATTTTTTTTTTAAAAATTTTTAATAAAAAAAAAAAAAAGGGGCCCCCCCCAAAAGGTTTTTTAAAAATTTTTTTTTTTTAAAAAAAAAAATTTTTTAAAAAAAAAAAAAAAAAAAAAATTTTTTTTAAAAAAACCCCCGGGGGTTTTTTTAGGGGAAAATTTTTTTTTTTTCCAAAAAAAAAAAAAACCCCCAAAAACCCTTTTTTGGGGGGGGTTTTTGGGTTTTTTGGGAAAAAAAAAAAATTTTTTTTTTTTTTTTTTAAAATTTTTTGGTTTTTTTTTTTAAAAATTTTTAATTTTTTTTTTTGGGTTTTTTTTTTTAAAATTTTTTTTTTTTTTTTTTAAAAAAAATTTTTTTAAAATTTTTTTTAAAAAAAAACCAAATTTTAAAAAAAAAATTTTTTTAAATTTTTTAAAAAGGAAAAAAAAAAAAAAATTTTTTTTTTTCCAAAAAAATTTTTTTAAATGGAAAAAAAGGGGGGGAAAAAATTTTTTTTTTTCCCCTTTTTTTAAAAGGGGGGGAAAAAAAAAAAATTTTTTTTTTAAAATTTTTAAAATTTCCTAAAAATTGGGGGCCCTTTTTCCAAAAAAAAAACCCTTTTCCCCAAAAATTTTAATGGGGGGGAAAAAAAAAAAAAAGGGGGGCCTTTTTTTTTTTCCCAAAAGAAAAGTTTTTTTTTTTTTTTTGAAAAAAAATTTTTTTAAAATTAAAAAAAAAAAAAATTTTTTTTTTTTAAAATTTTTTTTTCCTTTTTTTAAAAAAAAAAATTTAAAAAAAAAAAAAAAAAAAATTTTTTTAAAAAAAAAAGGGGAATTCCCCCTTTTTTTTTTTGGGGGAAAAAAACCAATTTTTTAAAAATTTTTTTTTTTTTAAAAAAAAAAATTTTTTTTTTTTCCTTCCTTTTTTTTTTTAAAAAAATTATTTTTTAAAAAAAAAAAAAAAAAATTTTTCCCAAAAAAAATTTAAAAAAAAATTTTTGAAAAAATTTTAAAAATTTTCCCGGAAAAAAAAAAAGGGTTTTTTTTTTTTTTTTTTTTTTGGGGGGGGAAATTTTTTTTTAAAAGGGGGAAAAAAAAAGGGGAAAAAATTTTTTTTAAAAAAATTTTTTGGGCCAAAAAATTTTTTAAAAAAAATTTTTAAAAAATTTTAAAAAATTTTTTTTTCCCCCTTTTTTTTTTTGGGGGGAAAAAATTTTTTGGGGAAAATTTTTTAAAAAAGGGTTTTTTAAGGGGGGGGTTTTTAAAAGGGGGGGGGGTTTTTTAAAAGCAAAAAGGAAAGAAAAAAAAAAAAAAAAATTGTTTTTTTTTTTTTCTTTTTTTTTTTTAAAAAAAAAAATTTTTTTTTTTTCCACCCCCAAAAATTTTTTTTTCCCCGGGGGGGCCCCCAGGCCAAATTTTTTTTGGGAAAAAAAAAAAAAAAAAATTTTCTTTTCCCCTTTTTTTGTTTTTTTTTTTTTTTTTAAAAAAAAAAAAATTTTTTTTTTAAAAATTAATTTTTGGAAGGAAAAAAATTTTTTTAAAATTTTAATTTTCCCCCAAAATTGAAAAAAAAAAAATTTTTGGGGGGGGGAAAAAAAAAAAAACGTTTTTTTTTTTTTTTTTTTTAAAAAAAATTTTTTTTTCCCTTTTTTTAAAAAAAAAAATTTTTTTTGGTTTTTTTTTTCCAAAAAATTTTTCTTTTTTTTTTTTCCCCCTTTTTTTTTTAAAAGGGGGTTTTGAAAAAAAAATTTTCCCCCAAATTTTTAAAAAGAAAAAAATTTTTTTTTAAAAAAATTTAATTTTTTTTTTTAAAAAATTTTTAAAAATTTCAAAAAAAAGGGGAAAATCGGCCCCTTTTTTTCCCCTTTAAACCCCCCGGGGGGTTTTTTTTTTTAAAAAAATTTTTTTTTTGGAATTTTTAAAATTAAAATTAAAAAAAAATTTTTTGGGTTAAAAAAAAAAAAAAAAAAAAAAGATTTTTTAAATTTTAAAAAAAAAAAGGGTTTTTTTTGGGGGGAAAAAAAAAAAATTTTTAAACCTTTTAAAAAAAAAAAAATTTAAAGGGAAAAATTTTTTTTTTTTTTCCCCCCAAAAAAGGAAAAAAAAAAAAAAATTTAAAAAAAAAAATTTTTTTTTTTAAAAAAAAAAAACCCCCAAAAAAATTTTTAAAATTTTTTTTTTTGGGGTTTTTTTTGGGTTTTTAAATTTTTTTAAAAAAAATTTTTTTTTAAAAAATTTTTTTTCCAAATTTTTTTTTTTAAAAAAAGGGGGGGAAAACCAAAAAAAAAAAACCCCCCCTTTGAAAAAAAAAAAATTTAAAAACCAAAAAATCCCCAAGGGGGAAAAAAAGGGGTTTTTTTTAAAAAAATTTTTTTCCCCGGGGGGGGGAAAAAAAATTTTTTAAAAAAAATTTTTTTTGGGAAAAACCCCAAAATTAAAAAAAAATTTTGGAAAATTTTTTTTTTGGGCCCAAAAAAAAAAAAAACCAAAATTTTCCCCCCCCCTTTTTTTAAAAAAAAAAAAATTTTTTTTTTAAAAAAAAAAAAAAATTTTTTCCCCCTTTTTTTTAAAAAAATTTAAAAAATTTTTTTTTAAAAAAAAAATTTTAAAACCCCCTTTTTTTTTAAAATTTTTTTTTTTCCCCAAAATTTTTTTTTTTTTTTTTTTTAAAACTTTTTTTTTTTTAAAAAAAAAAAAAAAAATTTTTTTTTAAAATTTTTTTTTTTAAAAATTTTTTTTTTAAAAAAACCCCCCTTTTTTTTTTTACCCCAAAAAAAACCCCAAAAAGGAAAATTTTAAATTTTTTTTTTTAAAATTTTTTTTTTAAAAATTTTTTTTTTTAAAAATTTTTTGGGAAAAAAAAAAAGGGTTTCCGGTTTTTTTTTTTTTTTTTAAAAAAAAAAATTTTTTAAAAATTTTAAAAATTTTTTTCCCTTTCCCCCTTTTCCCTTTTTTCCCCAAAAAAAACCCCAATTTGGTTTTTTTTCCCCCCCAAAAGGTTTTAAAACCTTTTTTTTTTGGGGTTTTTTATTTAAAATTTTTTTTTTTTTTTGGGGGGGTTTTTTTTCTTTTTTTTTAAAAATATTATTCTATCATATTTATATATTATTATTTAAATTATAAATAAATATATTTTTAAAAATAAAATAATTTTTTAAAAATATTTAATTTTTATTAAAAATATTTTTTTATAAATAAAATATTTAAAAAAAATTTAATTTTAAAATTAAAAAATATATTTTAAAAATTTTAGTTTGAAATTTTGCCTTTTAATTTTTACCAATAAAACCTTATTTCATTTTTTTATAAAAAACTAATTTTGGTCCAAAAATTGGAATTTAAAAAAAAATTGAAAAAAAATTTTTAAAATTTTCTAAAAAAAAGTTTAAAAGGGGTTGAAATTTTTTAAAAAAATAATTAAAAATAACTTTTTTAAAAATTTCCCCTCGTTCCGGTACGTGGAAAAAAAATTTACTTGATTAAAAGTAAAAAAAATTTTTCGCGATTTTTTTTTCCAAAACGGGGGAAATTTTTTTGTAAAAATTTTCTTTTACAAAAATTTAGATCATAAGGGTTACCCATAAAATGTTCAAATAACTTTTTTCTAAAAGCTACTGTTTCCTGAAATAAAAAATTTAAAAAGTTTAAGCGATTTTTGCGGGTAAACGTCCCTATAAACATTTTTCTGTAAACTGTAATATAAGTAAAAAAATTTTTTTTATCGGTAAGTAATTTTCATTTAAAATATAAATACCCTTAAATATAATATAAAAATTTTGGGTAAAATAAAAATAAATGATTGGGTTGGAAAATTGGTCAAAATACATTGGGAAAGAAAACTTTTCTCCCACCTTACCCGGGAAAAAAAGCTAAACACAATTTTTTTTTTTTAAAAAAGGAAAGGGGGAAAAAAAGGGTTTTCAAAAAAATTGGGGCTGTTTTTTTTTTCTGGCAGGGGATAAAAAGGAATTTCTTTTTTTTTTAAAAATTTTAAAATTTATAAAGAAAATTTTTTTTTTTGTAAAATTTTAAAAAAATTTTTTTTAATTATTTTAAAATTTAAAAAAAAATTTTCCAAAATTTTATTTTTACCGATTTTTGGGAATTTTTTGGGGTTTTTTGTTTTTTCCCCAAAAATTTTTTTAAATTTTTAAAAAAGTTTTTTTTATAAATATTTTTTTTTTAAAATTTTGGGAAAAAAAAAGCCCTTTTTTTGGGTTTAAAAAAAAAGAAAAAGGGTTTGAAGACCCCCAAAATTAAAATTTGGGTTTCCCTTTAAAAAGGTAAAGTTCCCGAAAAAATTTTTTAAAAAATTTTTTTTAAGTTTTTTTTAAAAAAAAAAAAAAAAAAAGGGTTTCAAAAAAGGGGGGGTTTTTAAAAATTTTCCCCTTTTTTAAAAAAATTTTAAAATTTTTAGCAAATTAAAATTTTTTAAAATTTTAAATTTTGAATTTTAAAAAACCCAAACAACTTTAAAAATTTAAAAAAAATTTTTTTTTTTTTAAAAATTTTAAAAGAAAAAAAACCCCCAAAAATTGGGTTTTTTTTTAAAACTTTTTTGGTTTGGAAAAAAGTTTTTTTTTACAAAAAAGCACTTTTACTAATTTTTTAAAAATTTTTAAAAAAAATTTTTTAAATTTTCCTTTTTTTAATAGTTTGAATTTTTGGATTTTTTAAAAAATTAAAATGATAAATTTTTGGCGTTTTAGTTCCCCGGCCCCATTTTCAAAAATCCTTCCTAAAATTAGTTTTAAAATTTAATTTAAATTTTTTAAAAAAAAAGGAAAAAAAAAGGATCGGGAAAAACCCCCTTTTTTTTTCAAAAAAAAAAATTTAAATACCAAAAAAAGGTGGGGGGGGGTTTTCCCAAACTCTACAAAAATACCCTTTTTTTTAAAATTCCCAAAAATTTGAATTTTTAAATTTTTTTTTATTTTTGGGGAAAAACCCCCAAAGTTTTAAAATTTTTTAAAAATTTTACAATTTAAAAATTTAAAAATTTTTTTTAAAAAATTTTTTAGAAAAAAAAAAAATTTCCTTTTTTTAAAATTTTTCTTTTAAAAAAATATTTAAAAATTTAAATTAAGTTTTTAAAATTTTAAAAAAAAGGGGGCCCCTTTTTAAACCCTTTTTAAACCCAAAATTTTTTTAATTTTTTTTTTTTTTTTCCTTTTTTAAGGGGGAAAAGAAAAACTTCATTTTTGGGAAAAAAAAATTTTAATTTTTTTAAATTTTTAATTTTCCAAAAAAATTTTTTTAAAATTTTTTTTAAAATTGGGGGGTTTTTTTATTTTTTTATCTAAAAATTAGCCAAAAAAAAAAAACCCCAACCCAAACCCCTTTAAAAAACTTTCTTTGGTTTTGGGGGTTTTTCCTTTTGTAAATTTTGGGAATTTTTTTTTTTTAAATGGGTTTTTTGGTTTGGTTTTTTAAATTTTCTGGAAATTAAAAAAACCCATTTTTTTTTAAAAAAGAAAAAGGGAAATTAAAAAAAATTTTTTTTTAAAAAGAAAATTACCAAAAAGGGAAACCAAATTTTTTTTATTATAAAAAAAATTTTTATTTTGGGTTTTGGTTTTAAATGAAAAAAAATTTTAAAAAATTTTTAAAAAAATTTTTCTTAAAAAAACCATCTTTTAATTTTTTAAAAATAATAAAAAGGGGAAATTTTTTAAAAAACCCAAAAATTTAAAAAAAAAAACCCCTTGGGGGGGAAAATTTTTTAAAGAAAAAAAAAAGGGAAAAATATAGAAAAAAAATTTTTTAAAAACCCCCTTGGGTAAAATTTTTCCCGAAATAAAAAAACCCAAAATTTTAAAAAAAATTTGGGGGGAAAAATTTTAAAACCCCCCTTTAAAAACATTTTGGGGTTTTTTAAAAAAAACCCCAAAAAAAAAGGGAAAAAATTAAAAATTTGGGGGTTTGGGGCATTGCCGGGGTAAAATGGCTATTTAAACCCCAAATTTAAAATTTTTTGGAAAAATTTCTTCGGGAAAAAAAAAGGGATTATTTTGGGGGAAACCCCCAAAAAGAAAAAGGGGAAAAAAAATTTCCCCCCGGGGGTTGGAAAGTTTTCCTATTTTTTTTGAAAATTTTAAAAACCCCCCCCTTTCAGAAAAGAAAAAGGGCCCCGGGAAAAAAAAAATTTTAAAATTTCCCCCCCAAAATTTAAAAAAATTTTTTGCCAATGTTTCAGATTCTTTAAAACTTTCTTTTCCCCCAAACCCCTTTAAAAATTTTCTTTTTTTTTGGGGCCCCCCTTTAAAAAATTTTCCTAAAAAAAGTATATGTAAAAAATTTTAAAAACAAAACCCCAAATTTTTTAAAAAAGGAAATGAAATTGTTTTTTTTTTTTTTTTTGGGGCCCAAAAATAAAAAAAAATAAAATGTTTTTCTTTTTTTTCATTTTTGTAAAAATTAAATTACAAAAAAAATTTTTGTTTTTTTTTCCTTTTGTTTTTGAAATTTTTTTTTGAAAAAAAATTTTTCCAAGGTTAAAAGTATTATTTATTATATAATATTAAAAAATTAATTAAATTATATAATATTTTAAATTTTAAAATTTTTAAATTTTATAATATTTTATTTTATTTGATTTAAAATAAATTTTTAAAAATTTTTTTTTTTTTTTTTTATATATAATATTCCTTTATTTAATTTAAAAATATTTATATATAAATATTTAAATTATTTATTTTTAAAATTTAAATATATATAAATTAAATTTATAAAATATAATTATTATATATATTATTTAATTTTAAAACAAAAAAAAATTTTTTGGGTTGGGCCAAAAAAAAGGGGGTTTAAAAGGGAAAATTTTTTTAAAAAGCTTTTTTTAAAATTTTTATTTTCTTCCTGGGGGGTTAAAATTTTTTAAAAAATTTTAAAATTACCCCTTTATTTCAATTTTTTTTTAGTTTCCCCATTTTTTTTTAAACCGGGGAAAGTGAAAAATTTTCCCAAACATTTTTTAAAAAGGGTTAAAGGTTTGGTTTTAATTTCCCCAAAAATTTTTTTGGATTTTAAAAGTTTAAGTTATGGGGGAAAGGAAAAAAAAAAAAAATTTTTTTTAAAAAAAAAATGTTTTTAAAATTTTAAAAAATTTTTAATTTTCAAAAAATGTGAAAAAATGTTTCTGTGTTGGGGGAAAACCCGACCCAAGGGGGTTTGTGTTTGGTTGGCAGTGTAGGGTATGGGGTTTTAAAATTTTTTAAAGGGGTTAAAAAGGGGGTTTTTTGAATTTATTATTTGCCCTTTAAAAAAGCACCGGGGGCCCTTTTTAGTTATTTTTTTGGGTTTAAAATACCCCCTTTTAAAAAAAAAACAAAAATTTTGGAAATTTTTGACAGAAAGGGAAAAAATTTTTAACAGCCCCCCCCTGATTAAATAAAAAACCCCCTTTTTTTTGGTATAAAAAATGAAAAAAGGGAAAAACTTTTAAAAAAAGGGGGGGAAAAACCCCTTTTTTTTTGGGGGCAATAAATTTTTTGGTTGGATTTTTTTACAAAAAATGGTTATTTTTTTTAAAAAAAGAAAGAAGGAATTCAAAAATAAGAAAAAAGTTTTTTTTAAAAAAAATTTTAATTTGGGGCCTTTAAAAAATGTTTTCTTAAAAAAAAATAAACAGTTTGTTTTTTTATTTTTAAAATTTAAAAGTTTTTGAGTAAAATTTAAGTTTTAAAAATTTGGGGTTTTTTTTAAAAAAAAATTTTTGCATTTAAAAAACCACTCTTTTTTAAATTTTAACACCAACAAAAATTTTTTTTAAAAAAAAAAGGTCCAAAAAGGGTTTAATTTAAATTTTTGGGGGGGAAACAAAAGTTTTTTAAAAACCTTTTTTTTGGTGAAATCACCCTTTTTTGGGGGGGCCCAAATTTTTTTCCAAATTATAAGCCCCCCATGGGGAAAAAAGAAAAAAGGAAAACCAACAAATATTCTTTAAAAAAATTTTAAAAAATTCATCCCTTTTAAACAAAAAACACAACAAAAAAAATTTCCCTTTGGGAACAATGGGAACCCCCCAACGCATTAAGGACATACACAAATTGGGTCTTTTTGGGATAAGAGTGTGAGGGGGGGGAAAAACCCCCCCTATTTACCATTGAAAAAAAATTTTTTCCCTTTTTAATTTATTTTTAAAAGGGAAAATTTGAAAAAGGGGAAAACTATTTAGGTTAAATTAAAATTCTTAACTTTTAAACCGGGGGTTTTGCCCGGAAATTTTTAAGGGGGTTCCCCGAGAAAAAAAAAAAAATAAATTTTTAAAACTAAAAATTTTTTAAAAAATAAAGTGGGTAAAATTCCCCTTTTTTGTAATTTAAAAAATTAAAAAATTTTAAAAATCAGTTTTAAAACCTTTTAAAAAATTTAAATTTAATTTTTAAAAAAAAAAATCCCTTCCCTTTAAATTTTTTTGTTAAAATTTAAAAAAAAGTATTTTTAAAAATTTATACCAAAAATTAAAAATTCTTTTTTTAAAATTTTTTTTTCCCCCTTTTTTAAAAACCTAAAAAAGGAAAAAATTTTTTTCGGAAAACCCCCAAAAAAAGAAAATTTTAACTTTTTTCCCGTTTCCCTTAACCGTTTTCCCCCAAAAAAATTTATGTTTTTTGGGTTTTTGGGGACTTTTTCCCAGGGTTATTTTTTTAAAAATATATATATATATATATATATATATATATATATATATATATATATATATATATATATATATATATATATATATATATTGATCATTAAGGAACATAATTTGAATTTTAAAAAATTTGGGGGGTTTAAAAAGCAAAAAGTTGAAAAAAAATAAAAAAACCCATACTTTTTCTTCTGGGGAAAAACCTGTTCTAAAAAATTTTGGGGCCCCCCCTTTTTAAAAGTGCCCTTTGGGGGACTATTTAACTTTTTTTTTTTTTATTCATTTTCAATTTAAAATTAAATTGAAAGTTGTGAAAAATTTTTTCGCTGATTACAAAGGCCATTTGAAAAAAAAATGAACATCAGTTTTATTTTATTTTCAAAAATATATTTTTTTAAAGAAACACCCTGTATTTTTTGGGGGTTTTAAATTTATGGAAAAAGTGTAATTTTCTATTTTAAAATTTTTAACTTTTTTTTTAAAATGATAAATAGCAGATTTTTTTTTTAATTTAAAACATTTTCCTAATTTGGGTTTTGGGCTCCTTTTTCCCCTTAAAAAACCCCTTTTTTTTAAAATTTTATCTTTACGCCATGTAAAAAATTTTAAATTTAAAGCCCGGGGAAAAAAGGGTATAATTTGTCAAACCTTCTAATTATTTTTGGGGAAAAAATTTAAAAAATTGCAGTTTCATTTTTTTTAAAAATTTAAAGAAAACAAGTTAAAAAAAAAATTTTCTTTTTAAAAATAATGGTTTTTGGGATCATAAAAAAACCTTCCCCACATTTTTTAGTTTATTCAGATATTTTTTGGGGCCCTTTTAAAATTTTATAAAACACGGGGGAAAAGGCCCCAAAGAAAACAGCACCTTTAATTTTTGGGAAAAAAATATTTTTTGGATTGAAAGGATGATCCAAAAGGGTTGCAATGCCCCCAAAAATTTTTGGGGTTTTTTGGGTTTAAAAAATGCCTCTTTTTAAAAAATTAAATTTTCCCCTTGGGGTTAAAAAATGAAAAAAATTTGGATTTTCTAGGGGAGCTTTTTTAAACCTTTGGGCAAATTTTTAAAACCCCTTTTTAATAAATTTTGGGGGAAAAAAGTTTGTTTTGGGCAGTATTTTTGGGGACAAAATTTTATAATTTTTTTATTTTATTAATGTTCCTTAGCATAAATCAAGATCTATACAGTCTTTGGGGAAATTTTTTAGGATAAACTTTTTAAAAAAAATTAAATTTTTCTTTTGAAAAATTTTTTGGGTTTTCAAATTTTTTAAAGGGGAAAGGGGGCACTTTTTTTTGGGTTTAAAAATTTTTGATAAATAAAAAAATTTTCCCCGTTTGGCATATTTCTTTCCAAAAAATTTTTCCCCCAAAAAACCCCAAAGCTTTTTTTTGGGAAAAATTATAACTTTCCCCCATTTTTAAATTTTCCAAAGGGGCCCCTTTAAACAAAAAAATTTAAATGAACCTTTGCCATGTTTAGGGGGTTTTCACCTTAAAACCCCTAAATTTTTTCGGATACACATGTTTTTTTTTTTTTTTTTTTTTTTGTTTATAGCATGAAATTTTGGGAAAAAAAGAAAAAATTATGGCTGCCTTTTAAAATTAGGGAAAAAAAACTTGGAAAAAAAACTGGGGGATTTTTCCTTTTTTGGAAAAAAATTTTTTAAAAAACCCAATTAAAAATTAAATTCTTTTTAAAATTTTAATAAAAAATTTGGGGGGTTTTTTCTTTTAAAAAAATATATTTTTGTGAAAAAAAACTAATTTTTCAATTTTTTTTTTTATTAAAAGTTATTGTAATCAAGGTAAAAATGTACACAATTTTTTTCTAATTTAACCTAAGTTGTATCCTTATAAAAAAAAATTAGCAAAAATTCCCCCCAATTTTAAAAAGGTGTATAAATACTAGAGATACAAAATTTCACGCCGGTTTTTTTTTCCGGGGAAAAAAATTAAAAAAGGAAAACTAATGCATTTTTTAAAAAATGAAAATTTAAATTTAAAAAATCAAATGGGGTTTTTTTAAGTTTCTTTTTTTTATTTTTTTTTGGGTTTTTAAAAAATAATACCTTGTTTTTAAAATTTTTTTAAAAAAAAGAAAAAAACTATAACTCTGCCCAAAAACAGTACTGGGGATAAAAAAAAAAAATAAATTTGTTATACAAATATTTTATTTTAAAAACCGGGGGTTTAAAACTTTTTAAACGAAACCTATTTTTTAAAAAAACATTTCCCCAAAAAAAAGTTATTCATTTTTTTTAAATGCACATTCTTTCCCCACGGCCCCCCCCATTTGACGGGGGTTTGGGAAAAACGTTTTTAAAAAAAAGTTTTTTTTTTTACAAAGTTTAAAAAAAATATTAACTTTTTAAAATTAAAATAAATAAAAATTGGTTGTGGTTGTGTAAAAAAAATTTTAAAAAAGAAGAGACTTTGTATTTCGTGAAAATTTTTTTTTAAAAACCCCCAGCAGAGCGTTTTCCCCGGGAAACCCAACATCGTTCTCTTAAAAGAAATGAATTTTTAAAAAAAAGATTAAAAATTTTTGTTGGAATTTTTTAAAGGGAAAAATTTAAAAAAAAAAAAATGTATTTTTTGTTTTTTTAATTTTTTTTTTTTTAAAAAATTTATTTTGCCCTAAAATTTAAAACATTAAATATAGTAAATCAATGTAAATGATGAAAGTAGACTTGGAGGGAAAAAAAAAAAGCAAAAAAAAAAAAAAAAATTCAAAACTTATTCAGGGGGAGGACCCCAAAAAAAATTTTAGCCAACAAAAACATTTAGGGGTTTTTAAAAAAAAATCACATTATTCCCCAAAAAATTAAAAAAAAGTCAAACAACATTAATATTTGTTTTCTTTTCCCCCTTTTTAAAGGGAAAAATTTAAAAAAATTTAAAAAAAATCCCCAATTTTTTTGGGGGAAAAAAAACTTTTATTGTTTGGGGGTTTAAACCAGTTTTACTTACGATAAAAAAAATAAAAATTTTTTTTTAAAAAGGGGATGGGGAAAAAGGGAAATACTATGAGGTTGTTTGGGGGTGGTTTTAAGAACTGTAAAATTATTATTTTTAAAAGGGAAAATTTGGGGAATAAAAAACAATTTTGGAATGATTATTTATTTAACTTTAATATAATTAAAAACTAATTTGAAAAAAATAACAAATTTGAAAAAAATTTTTGAAAAAAGGGGGGCGTTCAAGAAAAAAATTTAATATTTTATTTTTAAAAAATTTTAAAATAACTGAAAAATTTTTTTTTCTCATACAACAAATTTAACATGTTCGTCTTTCCAAAAAATGGATTTTTTTTAATTTTTTTTAAAATTTTTTACCCAAAGGGAAAATGTAACAAATATTAATGTTGTTTGACTTTAAAATTTTAATTTTTTAATAATGTATTTTTATTGAAGCCCCTTTTTTTTTGTTCCCCCAAATTTTTGCGGCTCCCCCCCTTTCCCCCAGAGGTTTTAAACCCTTTTTTTTTGCTTTTTTTTTTTCATACCCCAAAAATTTTTTTAAAATTTATCAATTTTTTATTGATTTTAAAAATTTAAAAATTTTAATTTTTTAACCCCAAAAAAAAATTTTAAAAAATAAAAAAAATTTTTTAAAACCTTTAAAGTTTTTTTTTTAAAATTTCCCCCTCCCTCCTAGGTTTTTTTAAAAAAATTTTTTCGAAATACAAAGTTCTTCATTTTTTTTCCCCTTTTTTTGGTTAAATTTTAAAATTTTTTAAATAACCTTTTTTTTAATTTTGTTCTTAATTTTTTTCCCTTAGCGGCAGAATTAGAAACTTGAAAATAATTTTCAACATTTTTTCGAGGCCGTTTTTACTATAAATATTTTTTAAAAGCTTGCGATAAAAGGGTTACAGTATCGCTGGAGGACGACCTTATCAGGACCAAACCTGTAAAAAAAGTTATATGAACATTTTATAAGATAAATCATAAAGCAGATATAAATAAAAATGTGAATTTTGATATAGTTATTTACCCAATAAAAATTGGGGAAAAGGCACACTTTTAAAACCACGTGTTAGGTACCACATTTTTTCTACGGGTGTGTGGAAAAAGTCAAACTAAACAACCATTAGAAATTTTTTTTTACCTTTACTTTTATTATTAACAACATTAATCAAAAGAACAGTTGGTGATTTGAAATGAATCGCAGGGCAGTTGTTGTGGGTAAGTTCGGGTTGGGGATTGCCGTTGGGTGCAATTGAACCGGTCGTCTTAAGGTAATAGAGAACATTGTTGCTTGTAGAAGACGGTAAATGGGCCTTGGGTCGTTTTGTGTGTTCAAGGTAGAATGAATTTTGGGATAATATTTTGTTTGAAAAGGGGCCGAAACTTGTGAGCTTTCTGTTAGCCTTCTGCCAATGACCAACCCCCAAAGTTTTTTTAATATTCTTATCCTTCACCGAATTATAACATTTGGCTGAGGAACAGGAAAGCAAAATGTGAAAAGTTCGGGGTTTTTGGAAGGTTAAATGCAGCTATTTCAGAGGGCATCTTGCCAAAAATTTTTCCTATGCACTGGAAAAGCAACCAATTTTTTGTTTTACAAAAAATCTTCTGTGTGGTTTTCTTTCAAACTGGAATACTTTCTTTAAAAGCTGATATTTTCCATTTTCAATTTTCTCAGAAATGACAAAACTTTTGCAAATGATTTTTGGAGTCGGAATATTTACAATTAAAAGATTCCCCCTTATTCAAATTCAATGTTTTTCATCAATTCTTCTCAGACACGCACCAGCTACTCGAAAATTTAGCTACCTTCATCCTTTAGATAGACATCTTTAGCATCATAAAAAATTTTTCTATTTATCTTTCGAGAAAATTTTAGTTCTTGGGTTAAAATCCCCATTTTCTTCTTCAAAATATGTAACTTTGAAATATTTGCTTAAATCCATTTCTTGTGATCTTAATGAATTTTTTTAACATAATACGACCATAAGGTATTTGGGTTTCATGTTTTGCAAGTTCCCAAAAAATACCATAAAACTACTTCTTTCATACTTTTGATTTTTTTTACAGCAGCTTGAAATGCTGTTATTCTTTCTCGTACCGGTGCCTGACTTGGACGGCAACAAATCTAAATTTTTTTCGGCTCTTTGGGGAATGGATTCAGGAAATTTTCTCGTCAAAAGACTCCATGGAAAACGTTTTTTTATTTAAAATCGACGATACTGATCAGAAGTCCCAAAGACATTTTAATTATCGTGACTTTTAAGGGGTTTATCTTTTATAATAGGGAAACCTTGCCCGGTCAAAACAAAAAATTTTTTAATATATACCAGGATTTTAAACAATGTTTTTAAAAAATTTAATTTTTATGAGGTTATTTTCCCTTTTTGATGCCAATAATAAATTTCTAAGTCAAACCAGAATTAAAAACATTTTAAGTGCCTTTTTAAAATGGGAAGAAGGTTTAACTTTTCCACGTCGGAAAAGATTATTTTCCCTTTGTTTGGGTGAATTTTTAAACTTAAATTGGTTTTGGGAAAAAAGGTGCTTTCCACACCTATAGAAAAAAAAACATTTTAATCCAAAATAGAAAAAAAAAAATTAATGTAATTTTTTGGTTTTTTCTTTTATTTTAAATCATTTACTTTATTCATTTAAATCTAAATCACTAAAAATTTGCCGAAAACTTCCAAAAATTAAAAAAAAAATAATTTTCAATTTTTTTTAAGGGTATAACATTTAAAAAATCCTGAAGATTTGTTTGTTTGATTATAATTTTAAAAATATTGCATTGAGGCAAAAAGGATATATAACTGAAATTAAAGGTCTTTTTAAAAAAGATAGTTTATATCATATAAAGTTTCGTGTTTTTTTACAGTTTTTGATATATTGTCGTTTTAATTTAAAACAAAAACGTTAATATCTGAAATTACGCCTTTTCTTGATTTTTTGCTGTTTGAACCCCAATTTTGACTTCAGGTTCGTGTTCCGGGAAAAAAAAAGCCAGAAAATCTTAGTTTGACCCCCAGCACACACCACTTTTTTTGAACCTTTGTAATTGATAGCTTAGAAGGCAATATTAGGTTAATTCAAACTGAAGTTAACTTTAAGGATAGCCCAATGCAAAGTAAGTGACTTTTAAATACACAATAAAACCGTTTTTTTTTTTTTTATTTCCAAAAAAACCCTTTGAATCAAATAAAAATAAATCCTTACTGAATTCATAGGTCATGGTGAAGCACACATTTGGAAACGTGCTTCTAGCAGTGACATCTGATTTTTCGGCAAAAACATTATGTTTCTTAACAAAGTTTACAACTTCCGAAAAATATGATTGATGACTTGGTTCAGTTTCGTAGGTAGAACAACTTTGTTGTTGGATCAAGGATGGATTAACTGGATCGTGGCACGCATCTCCGTGAACTTCGGAATTGCAAAAATAGCAGTTATCGGGCTCTGCCAACACTAAACCTAAAATTTAATTGGTTATATACAAAAATACCTAATATTACCTACTTATTAAAAAATAAGTAAAAAATAATTTTATTTTTTTCGCGTGTTCAGTTTTTCTGGGGCACTTATTACTAAAAATCACCCCCTAAATATAGAATATTAAAGACATTGTATAGTAGTACTCATACGTTGGACAAGAAACATTTTATATTATCATTTCATAAACAACATTTTGTACTTGATTTTTAAAAAGCATTGGTTACAAATTGTTAGTAACATTTAAATTACATTTTGCTCTCATTACTAATAACTTTTATTTACCATTAAACTAAAAACTAAAAAAAAAAAAGTTTATAAATGTTATTTATACAGATTGGTTAAGCTCTACCTTGGGTTAGCATTACTGTGCAAAAAGAGATGCAAATTAAGAATATCTAAATAAAAAGAGATAAAACAGATCGCCTTATGGCCATATTTCTTTATCTATTATGCATGTCAAATCTTATTTCCTTTTTATTTAATTGGTTTTAAGTGGCAATGCGCCAGCTATTTAACACGAGTCTTTCGTCTAGCATTCCTCCCACTCTGCAATTTAAACATAAACCTTTGGTGCTAAAAAGTGTTTAAAAAAAACAATACAAATATTTCACCAGTAGTTTTTTTTTATTCTCCCGTGGATGGGAGGGAGTAGCAACAACGACTCGCGTTGCCAAGAATACACCTTTTGCTTAGCGACGTAGAGAAAGGTTGAGGAATCTTTTCTAACAACCTTTTGTAGTCTAAAACCAAGGAATTAAAGGTTAAAAAAACAACACAGTAATAACTAGTGATGAGAGCTTCCGAATGATCTTCCGAACGATATTCGAATATAGAAATGTATGAAAAAGTATTTCTCTGCTTTCAATCAATATACTTTGTATATATCCCAAACCAGACCATCTTTTAGAATATTGTTCTTAAGTCTGAGGAATGGCGTTTTCTACAACTCTTATCATCCTTGATTTCTTTGGCAGCTCCCAACAAGGCAACACGTAGTACCAGTTTTATGCATCCTTTTACAGTCCAACTTGAGAGGCCTGGACTGGAATCTGCTATCAGCAGAAGATTTCCCTTCTTCAAATCTCCAAATATTTAAGTCTTGTTTGAATGAACTCACTCTTACCACACTTAGGACACCCACGGACGTTAGTATTTAAGCCTCAGAGTTCGTGGACTGTCATAAGATTTAAAATAATAATAATAACAAAAATGCTTATGTAAAAAATCGATTATTTTCATAAAACTTGTTTATGTTACCTGAAGCAGAACAATTGTATTGTACTTTTATATATTATAAAATACATTTTTGTTGGTCCTCGCCGATTTCTATGATTTTTTTCTTCACATACAATGTTTGAAATTTATTGAAAATAGTCGTGTTTTCCTTTATTTTATCAAGATTTTTGGTAAAAATTCAAAGTTCCCAAAAATATCGACCATTTAAATAGAATGCGGTAAAGCGGCGCCATCCATTTTTTCCATATTGAAGCAGATAATAAAAAAATTAATATTACACAATAAAACGCAGTAAAGCAAATAAAAAAATGACATTTAATTATTTTAAATATTTTATAATAGGTATGTTTAAAACAATTTGACATTAGACGATGTCAACTTTATACATGGTAACAAACAATAGAAGTCCGGACCTGACCGTACTATTCATTGCCCTACACGCGCAGACCGGATTGTTCTACAGCATTGGACATCCATTAACCTTCAAACTTCCTTGTGTAAAACCGACAATATCAAGCATTATCTGCCCTGCTTCGATATACAATAAAATGTTCTCACGTTCTCAATAACACGTAGATCCCCAAGGTCCTCATAAATCAATCTGCATATAATCGTCAATTGGAACTATTGACACCTAACAAATAAGGCGGAAAAACGCGTTAAACTCTAATCTTCATAGATTGTGGAAACTCTTTTTAATGCCTTAAAAGATGTACAAAGGCCACGGACAGTAAATAAATTTTCTATTTTATTTTTTTTATATCATGATTTAGATTTCCTGGCAAACAACAACAAGAAAGGATTTGTAAATAGGTAAAACGAAGACTAGTTAAAAGGTTATAAAAATGGTCTTTAATACTTACCGGAGTAAACAAATAAGGCCAACAACAAATATCCATAACTTGGTTTAAACATTTTGTTTTTTGAGTTTAACCGCCTGGCACCTCTGTAACAAATTAAATCTATAAAATATTATTAATACATATTTTGCACGACATTAAATTCAAGATATAATTTTAATTGTGTTTCATGGTGTCATAAAATAATTATCGATAATTTTTAATCCCATTATCCTATAAGTAATTAGTCATAAATATACATGTCACCGTTAAGCTATTGAACAATTTACATTGAGGCAACTACTTTCCATATTATTCAAAAATTTTAAAATATATATATATATATATATATATATATATATATATATATATATATATATATATATATATATATATATATATATATATATATATATATATATATATATATATATATATATATATATATATATATATATATATATATATATATATATATATATATATATATATATATATATATATATATATTATATATAAAAAAATAATTTTTA
>JAHBCN010001866.1:0-104906 GCA_019359885.1 Listronotus oregonensis | reverse complement strand
TTACGACCATACCAATTCAAAAATCTGTTTTATTATCATAAACCACACATTTAGGACCCAAAAAATGTTTTAATGTAAACTAAATAACGAAAATGTTACATACACTAGTGTGTTTATAATCAACAAATCCTTAGCAAATCAGCTTCATAATGTAAGGTAAATAACGTGGATGTTTCAGAATATGTGTTAGCCCCAACCAATGCAAAATACGTAACGGAGCCCTGTAAGTTTCGTAACTAGAACGTTATATTTTTAACGTAACCACTATTTTGTTACGTTGAAGAAAATATAACGAAGCTATTAAGTTTAAGGAGCCGTTATTGTTTCAGGATGATTAACGAAACAAAGGAACAAGAAAACTTAAATCTAACGTAATTAGGATGATTTTTTGCTTAGTGGATCGCGAAGGAACTACTCTAGAAAATGGAAAATTTTCCATTATTTGGAATACTGCTTTAGGATTAGTTATAAAACAGTTTAGTTATTTGTTCAGAAAGCTTCTAACAGCTTATTTACCATTTATAATCCATAGTTCCAAAAAAATTCCCAATGTCCTGTTGGTTTCACGATCTGCAATTACGTAATTTGATATGTTTTCATTTTACTTAGATATATACTCATTTATTAGTGCATCATTACTGCAGAACTTTATTAATTTAAAGCTTACTGAACATAATATTTTACACACATTATTTTTAATTAGCTTTAAATTATAGGCTGTTAAGGAGCAAAAGTACTTTATTGGTATCACCCAATGGTATATTTCTGTTTATATTTTAGAGCTATTTGTTTTAAGCACCTTGTGGCTAAAACGCACAGTTACAGTATTTAATTCATAATGAGAATTTTTTGTTAGAATTATCTTTCCAAACAATACGTTGATAGCTTCTTTGTGTTACTTTTATATTTATTGGCTTATTTATTTTAGCAATGCCTGCAGTTGCAACATAGTTATACCAGGAGATCCAGGAGGGTGGCTCACCCATTTTTTGAATTTTTTAAAATAAAAACATGAACCTTGAAGATATTAAATATTGTCAAATTTGACGGTTTTCTAACAAGTCACTTAACCTTCGGTGACTTTCGTTTTACCGAAAACGGCCTCAACTCCTGCTTTTTAAACGACACTTTCTGTATATACTTACATTTTTAAATTCTAAATGTCAAATTTTGACAGCTTTAAAATATAAATTTTTTAATTTAGCTCTTGTCAGCATATTAAATGCTTAATTTTTAATTAAATTTAACTTAAGCTAATTCTTTGTGCGTTAAGCATTTCTAATGACAAGGTGGACTTATACGAGTATCATCCCATTGAATAAAATGAAGTATTTTCATTTAAATGTTTTAAAACGCAAATCATATTAAGCGTTAAGTATTTACAAGATGATTTTTAGTTTTGTTAAATTATTTGGCATCAAAATATTAAATTTTGGCGCATCAGGGCCACTTGGTTTGAAAAAAGTGTAACGGTTTAATTTTGTCGATGCTATGTTATGGTGAATGCGCGGGAAAAATGGGAGAATTGCCTACAGCATTAAATTTTTTTTTTTAAATATTCGAGCTAATCTATCTTGGATGCGCGGACGAGTGGTTGGTCCGATTTTTATTTTCAACTGCTGCAGCCAGCCTGGGCCATTTTGCATAGCGGCCGCTGGTGAAACAACATTGGTTTAATATTTTTACTGCGAATATCGTGGTCATCCGTATGGGATTTTTCATTTAAACCATCAATAATTTTTGCAAAGGCTCCAGTTTTGTTGTTGTGTGAATATTTTTAATAATTAATGGTGAAATTTGCAAAGATGGTCTCTGAATCAGGATTATTAGATTTTATTCAAGCCGCCCACTTTGAGGCCACATGTAACCTAAGTAAGTTTTATTTATTTTTTTTTTATCTGTTAAGCACTCATATTGATTGGTTTTTACTTATATTACTTTTTGATTACTCTAATATTCTTACGTTTTATTGCATAATTTTTGAATGTTGGGAAAGTATTCTGAAATAAGGGCTATTATTCTCAATACAGTTTGTTTTTTTTTCTCAGACGAAGGCAACTTATAACACTTTATTTTAGTTATTTTAAAATCTTACAGGCACTGGCTTTAGTTTTACATTGTGGAAATATAAATTTGATCTGTCTGGCCTTTTTATAATAGTTTTTTTCTTTAATGTTATAAATATCTTTTTTTTTTGGGAATTTCTTAATCAGTTTTTGGGTTAATTGACAGTTGATAATTAGTTAATCTCTTGATTGTCTGTTCTAAAGCCTGTAATATATTTTTTTTTAATTTTGAGATGTATCATTATTGTTCCCTACTTTCTTTGCTAAGTAAACTTTAGTTAAGAATACATAAAGATAACTTTAAAACTGTTAAAATTGTGTTAATATATTTCCAAGTAAAATGACATAAGCTGAAAAAGGAAAAAAAAATATATAAAAATTTGTTTTTTTTTGCTTAAAATCAAAATAATTTAAAAATTCTAATATGCTATGATGAGTATTTATTTATTAATTACGTAATAATACCTAAAATAATTGAGATTTGTTTTGTTGGCTAATTTCTCAAACAATGTTTTTTTAATTATGTCCCTTTTCAGCCGATGTGTCGATATATAAAGCTACTACGTTACTTTATACTAAATTCTTTTAGTACCATTTTTTTTATATTTGATTAGCCATGTATAAATTTCAAACTTTGGTTGTTTTTCTTAAACCGTGCTGTACATGGCAAGAACGTTGGTTTATTGACTGTAAATTCTAATGTTAATTTTTTTTGTAAATTTCTAATGCTTTAAGGTTTAATTAATATTGATTATTATGCTCTTTTAATGAGTGTAGGGATGTTTTGTGTATATCGATTAACGATATGAGTGATATTGATTTATTAATTCTAGTAACTTGAAGTTTTATTTTTGGTTATTCGTGTTATTCTTGTTGACAAATGTAAATTCCTTTTTTGTATGCTTAATAAAATTAAGAGGCAGGCATGCGCATTAATAAAATTCCTTTTCAATTTTATATAATCATAAATCAAGATCGGTATTAATCAAGAGAGTTTTTTTGGTAGTTTTTGGTTTTATTAAACATCAGTGATGTATGATTTGATTTTATACCTAATGAATGCGCAGAAACAGCTATGCTATTAGTAACCTATAATATTTTATTTTTAATGTTTTAAATTAATTTGTGGAAACAATTTTATTTATTTTTGGTATGTTCTGTCAACGACGATAGCACGAATGGCCTGTTTTTTTTTGAATAGTTATATTTAATTGATTGATTTAGTTGATTCTGTATTTTGAGGACTTGTATTATTGAATAGTTCTCCTTGGGCCTTCGGCCACTTCTTTTATTTGATACTATTGTTTTTTTTTGATCTGTAAATTTATTTAAGGCCCTCAGCCAATTCTTTCGTTAATTATTTTTTTTTTATCCTGTAAATTTATTTAAGGCCCTCAGCCAATTCTTTCGTTAATTTTTTTTTATGTGTAAATTTATTTATGGCCCTCAGCCGGTTTCTTTGTTTGTTTGTTGGTTTGCTTTGAGATTTAATAATGTACTTAAGGCCTTCAGCCAATTCTTCTGTTAGTTTTTTTTTTAAATTTGGAAATTTATTTAAGGCCTTCAGCCATTTGCTTTGTTTTGTATTAAACTTTAATTTTTTTTTATGGTTCAAATTTTAATGCCTACCGATGTTTGTAGGGCCTCAAAATTCAAACTAACTCCAAATTCAAGTTTAACTCCAAATTTGGATACGTTACCAAATTTACGTTCAAACTGACGTCCAAACTTAAGCTTAATTCCAAATTCAACTGTAACTTATAATTTACCTCAAATTTTACTCCGGGGTTGAGTCCAGACTCTGCAGACCACCCTTACCTGCCGTCAGGAAACAGGCAACCTTTTATTAATTTTTATTTAACAATTACTAACCCTTTTTTTATGTAACTTGAAAATTTAAACCTTTTTTTTAATTTATGAAATTTAAATCGTCAAAAATTATTTCTAAATAAATGTAATTTGTTTTTAATCTTTTTGAGTTTTATTTAGCTCATCTGATACCAGAATAATTTGTATTATTATATTATTATTATTTATTTTTTTTTCTTCTCTTTAATGAGTATTGACCAAGTCAGTTTTTTTTAATGCTTATATGCTAACTTTTTTTGTTTTGTCGTGCACTGGTGTGTGATCGCCCAAGCAAGCTCCTATAACATCTAGGGGACTTCCAGTTTGTAGTCCGTAAGAAAACTGGTGGCGCCATAATGAACTCACTATTCCTTACCCTGAGCTGCGGGTAGATTTGCACGCACACCTACAGCTTGCTTTGGCGTGAAGCTAACCTGTGCACAGGATAAATTTTGTATTAATTTTCTTACTTTTCCTTTTTTGAGCAATTGGTGTGACTCATCATAGTCACACCAGTTTTTATATAAACACTGCTTTTAAAAAAAAAGTGCGTGGCAAAAGAAAAATGAAAAAAAATTCCAAAGCTGTCAAGCTTGATATATTTTATGGGATACTATTATACGCAAAATATTCCTAGAAGTTCAAAAAGAAAACATATATAGAGTGTCTCATTTCAAAATTGGAAGTTTAAGCCGTTTCCTGTGAAACCGGAGGGCATGGAAAGTCAAGTGACTTGTCAAAAAACATCAAAGTAACATTTATAGGTTTTATTTATCTATCTTGAAAAATGTAGAAAAAAAATATGTTTTAAACTGAAGACGAATAAAAAAAAACATTTTGAACATTTGGTTGCCTACTTTCATTGTGTCATTTAGAGATAGGTATACCTAAATAGTCATTCGGAACTATCTTTGAAAATATGTTTACAAAAATAATTTTCACATTCTTAATTCTATGCTTAATAAAGTTTAGGCATTTAGGTATTTTTTTTTTTAATTGTCTAGAACTTTCCAACTTGGTCTTAAATATTTATTTTGTATTTACATTTTTTATTAAAAGACAATTATTTGAATAACCTTGACTTAATATTGGGCAGATAATCCAACCAAGTTTTGCATTACCGGCATATATAAACCTTATTTAATTTGACCATTAGATAATAGACCGAATAATATTTTAGCATCTAGCTGCGACAATCAGCCACCAAAAACAGGACAGGAATCTGGATCTGAAAAGTTTCAACCAAGGGCTATATTTATGTATCTACATTTTTATATGTTTTATAAGTTAGTCCTGTAATTTTATCAATCACCAAAAAGAAAATGTTAGTTGCATAATTTAGTGATTTTATTTTAGCAATTGTTTAAAAGAGAAATATGGATGTTATATTATATTATGATTAATACCCGATATAGGTAAGTTTTTTTTTGAATATGGTAACATTATCATTTGAAAAAAATATAATAGTTTTCTTCTTTGACTTTAAGGGACCTCAACATTGTATGTGCATCACCCTTTAAGGAGGCTTACATTTGGATTTCTATTTATCAGAGAATTAAAACTTTTAAAGATATAAATCCATGTATTGTACCAAACCATAAATTCAAGTAAATTAACTAGTGGCAACTCTGCATTTGTGTATGCTGTAGCAGACATATTAGCACATCTATTGAGGTTATGAAGAAATTTCTAAATTTTGAACGAAACTTTTTTTTTAATTTCAGAAAAATTATCAACACGAATATCGAAACGGCGTTTTATCTTATAAACAAATGAAAACATTTTTTAAACGCCATTTTGTAAAGTAATATAATTGAAATTCTTAATTCCCAATGTATATTTTAAAAATATAAATAAAAACAAAAACAATAAAGCCCTTAAACGACCGCATTAAATTAATAAAAAGTTAAATTCCTCTCATTTTTTGTTAATTTAAAAAAAATTATAATAAACAAAATAAAGAACTTTTAAAAACTTCTATAATGTGATTCTATTAAGTCTATTTATGAGAGGTGCTTCCAGAAGGGAAAATGTATGGGGCAGTTATTTAAAAATTTTTTTTGTCTTCAATAAGGACGGTTGTTGGAAAAAAATTGTTAGTTAATAGTAACCCTACTTCGTAAAAAATAAACTTTAAAAATTGTTTTCTACGAAAATTTATTTATTGTGTATAGAATACACCATAATTTTTCAAATTTTTTATTAATAAATATTAATCAAAAAAAAAAAAAAAATACGGTGGCGTACTATTTTCAATGTTAAGGTAAAATTATAAATAATGGGGATAGAACTCCAGGAGTTAGGACTTTTTTATTAGAAATACTCTTCTTTTTAAGGAGATTTAACTTTTAAAATACTCATAAAATACACTTTAGATATTTTAATTAAATTTGGCATACATGGTCTATCTATCAAGAGGCATTTTTTAGTGTACCCCCTTTTTTTATTTCTACCAGTAGCGTTCGTACGAAATTTAACCTGCCTATTTTGCAAACATTAATGGTGAGCCACTGATTTCTCTTTAAATAAAAATTATTTTTAAAATCCCTATTTATTTCTAACCAAAGTTGATCACCTTATTTTTTTTAATCCGATGCACCGTTTTCGCTTAAAAATCTAAAAACTGTTTCTCTGCATAATCATAACAATACCGCTAAACAATATCACCATGCAGAAAGAAATCTAGATTGGAAAAATTAAATCTAGATATTTCTCTGCATGGTGATATTTTTTACCGATATTGTTATGATCATGCAAAAAAACGGTTTTTATTTTTTTTAAGCGAAAACCGTTCATTGAATTGAAAAAATACAGGTGATCAACTTAACATCAAAATACTTTTTATATTAAGAAAAATCAATGGCGTACCAACAATGTCTGCCAAAATAGGCAGGTCAAATTACGTACTAAAGGTGTGGTTCCTTCCACGCGGCCGTCGCATGCGACTAAGGCAATGCGACTAACGCATGCGGCCGCCGTTTAATCGGCTGGTTTCTTAGGACCGCGGCTCAAACTCGCGATAGCAAAATTATTAGTCAAAGGGAATAATCTTTGATAAGAGTCGTGATGGATGATCTAGCAATATATTTATTATTAGAAGAAGGAGGAAGAGGATGACGAAATACTATTACAATTAGCCAATCTGAAACATAGCAATGCCTCTATAAATCCAATTGGTTTGGATAGAGTTATTTTAGAAAATTAGAGTTATTTTGAGATTTTCCGAAGGACCTTTGAGTGTTACGTAATCACTGGATTAGTATCTTCACCTACCTTGTTCAGATTTAGTTGCCTCCAGTAATCCGTCTTCTTCGATAGTTCAGGGAGAAAGTTTTTTTTCTTTTTCACTCGGACCGAGACTCGAATTAACACTTAAAATAAGACGTGGCCAAAAACGGGTACGAGAGAAGATTTAATTACAGGTAAAGCGTGAACGGGTTGCACCTGAATGATGATAGGACTTGTTCCCTTTCCAGTGAGTAAAAAACGCGAAATGCAAAAAAGAGTCCTTAACGCAAATACATGTTTTAAGATTAGAGACACGTAGCAATTATATTTAACGTACGATAATCCTATTGAAAATGAATATTTAAATGAATGTGATTCAGAATTAAACAAAGAATAAAGAGAAAGAAAAAAAAAGAAATAAATAAATACTTGAATTCTTACATAAAAATAGACAAAAATTACACCTATATACAGGCTGTCGCAGGCGTTAACATTCCGCCCACCTAAAATAATAAATTATTTTATTTAATTACTGTGAATTGGTAAAGGACAAAGCTTTACCAGTGGTCTTTGGAGGAGACCATGTGCAGTGCGCACAGTTGCGACACGTGATATACCATCTCGTCCCGCATGAAGTTCCACTACTCGAGCCAATTTCCAAGAAAGAGGTGAAGTTAATTCATTTTTTATTACGACGAGAGATCCAACATTAAGACTAGGGGAATTATTTACCCATTTAAGTCTTTGTTGTAACGAATTGAGATAGTCGGTATGCCATCGCTTCCAGAAGTCTTGATGAAGTCTCTGGAGAAGTTGCCAGCGACTTAACCTATTTATATTCAAGGTAGTTAAATTGGGATCAGGAATGCACGTTACCGGTTCAAGAGTCAGGAAATGGCCAGGAGTCAAAACTGAGAGATCATGAGGATCATTACTTAAGGGACATAGCGGTCTAGAGTTTAAGAAAGCTTCAATTTGACACAGAATTGTATAAAACTCCTCGTATGTAAATATTTGATTTCCAACGACACGAATCAACAAAGATTTTACAGATTTAATGCCTGCCTCAAACAGGCCACCAAAATGTGGGGATGATGGAGGATTAAAGGACCATTCAATTTTCTCTTGAACTGACGCAGACTCCATAAGTCGGTTTAGTTCTCGAGCAGCGCCTACAAAATTAGTACCTTGGTCACTATAGAGTTTGACACAACGACCACGGCGAGCAATAAATCGCCTTAAGGCAGCGAGAAATGCATCTGTGGTAAGATCTGAAGCTAACTCCAGATGCAAAGCCTTTGTTGCGACACAAACAAATAAGCATAAATACGTCTTTTGGGATTTACAGCCTCTGACTTTAGAAAGGGTAATGGAAAAGGGTCCACCATAGTCCACACCAACAATGGAAAAAGGTTTTACCTGATTAACCCGAAGTGAGGGTAACTGCCCCATCATTGGCTGTAATGGTTTTGGGTTAGCCCTAAAACATTTTATGCAATTACTTAAACATTGCCGAATGGCTCTACGGGAAGATAATATCCAAAAATGTTGAAAGAGCAAAAATTGAAGCGTTTGTGGTCCTGGATGAAGATTTTTACCATGAACATCTTGAATAATAAGTTCAGTTAAACGGTGTTTTCGGGGTAGGAGAGCAGGATGTTTGCGATCATATGATAATCCAGAAAAAACCAACCTACCGCCCACCCTGAGAAGACCATCTGTCCCAATAAAAGGGTTTAGCTTGCGTAAGGACTTAGAAATGGGTTTGTTTTTCTCTAAATTATCAATGTCTTCAGAAAATGTTAAAAATTGCACACGCCTAACCAAAATAAGAAGAGCATTATGAAGTTTTTGCTGAGTAAGAAGATTAGGTTTCTTTTCCCTGGGAAGTTTGAGATTTCTGATGAATCTAAGACAATGAGCTATTATTCTTTGAATTTTTTGAAGACTAGAATATTTTTCTAACAATCCGTCAACTGAGTCAAGGGAAACAAAAGTAATCAAAGATTGTTCATTTCTTTGTTCCTCAGAAATAACGGAAGAATTAATTACTGGATTTGAAAATTCTGGCCACTGATTATTAGGAAGCTGAAGCCAAGAAGGTCCCGCCCACCATAATGAAAATTGGGACAAGTCACGAGGAAGTAGGCCTCTGCTTGCACAATCAGCAGGATTATCATTTGTAGAGACATGAAACCAACATGCAGGAGGGACTATGTCTTGGATTATACTGACCCTGTTGCTTACAAAGGTTTTCCATCGGCGGGGAGGTGACTTAATCCAGAATAAGGCTACTGTAGAATCGGACCAAGCAGTAACCTTTGAAAATTTTATGTGGTTTGAACAATTGGCAAAAATAAATTTTATGAGTTTTGCTAGAAGTAAAGCAGCACACAGTTCCAATCGGGGAAGTGAGACTGCCTTTAAAGGGGCAACTTTGGACTTGCCGCATAAAAGAGATACCTTAATACCTTGAGAATTGATCAAGCGTAGGTAAACAACAGCAGCAAAACCCTTTTCAGAACTATCAGCAAAACCATGAAGTTCTACAATATCGGCAGTCGACTGACTAACCACACAACGAGGAATTTGAATATTAGAAACTTGTGGTAGTTCAGACTAAACTGATACCACTTGTCCAACACTGGTGGAGGGAGTTCTTCGTCCCAACTGAGACCAAGGCTCCAGAGATGCTGAATTAAATGTTTTGCAAAAAATGTCAATGGGGAGAGAAAACCCAGGGGATCAAATATACGTGCAAGTTCAGACAGTAGAGTACGTTTAGTACAAGGACGATCTAAAACCTCTACAGAATAAGAGAAAGAATCTGAGCAAGGGTTCCATTTTAAACCAAAAATTTTTAATGACATTTTTTCATGTGAATCAAAGTTTAAAGAATGCTGATGGTGATGAGTCATTGGAACAGCAGAAAGAAGAGAAGGGTGATTGGAAGCCCACTTTCTTAAGTCGAAGCCTCCCCTTAGTGTTAATTTACAAAGATCCGAACATATTTGCTGTGCTTGTTCCAAATCCCAAGACCCTGATACTAAATCGTCCACAAAAACATCACTGGAAATAATTTTTGAAGCTAGAGGATAGTATTCAGCTTCGTCCTTAGCTAATCGTGCAAGTGTTTTGAGTGCCAAATACGGAGCTGACGAAACACCGTAAGTCACCGTATTTAAACGGTATTCTTCGAGCGGATCGTAGGAAGAAAATCGCCAAATAATTTTTTGGTAATGCCTTTGTTCAGGTTTTATCAAGATTTGTCGGTACATTTGACGGATATCAGCTGTAAACACATAGAGATGGAATCTAAAATTGGTAAGTAAAATAAAAATATCCCTTTGCAATTTAGGACCAGTGAGAAGAGTGTCATTTAAGGAACACCCGGTGGCGTCCTTGGCTGATGCATCAAATACGACCCGTAGTTTTGTTGTTGTACTGTCGGGCTTAAGAACACAATGGTGAGGTATATAATACCCAGAATTAATATCCGACTGAATTTTTTCCATGTGACCGGAATCAAGGTAATCACGCATAAACTCCGAGTAAGATTCAAACAGACGGGGATTACGAGATAGTCGCTTTTCTAGAGAGAGAAACCGACGAAGAGCAACAGAGTACGAACCGGAAAATACAGGCTCAGGAATCTTAAATGGCAATGCTACTGTATATCGACCAGTAACATCGCAAGTTACAGAGTTTTCATAGAATGTGTCACATTGAACCTCTTCAGGAGGAAGTTCGTTTATTGAGGGAACCTCTTCCAACTCCCAAAACCTTTTTAAAGTTGTATCATGAGGGGAATCTAGAGATAAACAAAATGTACTAGGCGAAGGGTTACATATTGGATGAGCTTGGACCTTGCCTAAGAGAATCCAACCAAATACTGTATTTAACGCAGAAGGCGTGATACCATCACCTAATATTTTTCCATCTTGCAAAATTGACGGAAATATATCGGCACCTAACAACAAATCAACGGGTCCCGGAAGAT
This sequence comes from Listronotus oregonensis, assembly GCA_019359885.1. Lineage (NCBI taxonomy): Eukaryota > Metazoa > Arthropoda > Insecta > Coleoptera > Curculionidae > Listronotus > Listronotus oregonensis. The sequence goes on along the minus strand of JAHBCN010001866.1, from coordinate 93,764 downwards.
GAACCGTAGGATCTGCTAATTGTAATCTTGAGAGAGAACTCCAATTTTGACATGAAAGTTTAACACTAGGCATATCTGAACATATTTTAGGCAATATCATTGCCTCAAATTCAAATCGAGGAATGTCCAAATTTCGAGGACGAATAGTACAATTTACTGAACCAGAGGTCTCTGTAGACAATTTTCCCAAGCCAAATATAGGAGCGGAGTTTTTATAAGATGTAAGACCCAAACGTCTTACACATTGTTTCGTAATAACATTCACTTGGCTACAATTATCAATAAGAATACGAATAGGATGAAAATGACCTTGAGAGTCAAGAATTTCCACAACTGCAGTAGAAAGTAAAACGGTTGTGGAAGACTTTAACAAATTTTGAGGGCTAGAAACTTGAACTTGCGAATGAAGTGAGGTAGAAGGAGATTCTGGTGAGGTTAGAGAAGAAGTCGATACTTCGATGCGGGAATTGGAGGGGTCTTGTTCCGACCGTCAATCGACTGGAGTTTCATTAATACGCCTTGCAGGCGGAATTGTAGAATGAGTTTGGGAGTTTGAGAGATGTAACAGAGTATGATGTTTTCCGCGACATATGCGGCACAACATTTGAGATTGGCAATCATTTATGCTATGAGCTGAGTGTAAACAATTAAAGCACCATCTTTTTGTTCTAACAATTTGATGGCGTTCGGTGGGAGATTTTTTTTAAAAATTCGGGACACTTATATATAAAATGAGATGAATTACAAAAAATACAAGAGCGCAAATTTTGATTTTTTGTGTTATCTAAATTAATTAAAAAACCATTATTGGGTGATCTTTTAGGTGCTTGAAAAGTTTGAACCTTTGTGCAAGTTAAGGCTGCCGTTTCAAGTGCTATGCATTGTTTTTCCAAAAATGATTTTAATTTTTTGTATGAGGGTATATCTGTTGATGCATCTTGAAGCTCATAGCGTTTAATAGTATTATTATCTAATTTATTAATTAAAATATTAAATAGAACAAAATCCCAGCTGTCAACATCTATTCCAAATGTTTTTAAAGCAGCTAAGTTTTCTGTAAATATATCCAACAATTTTCTAAGCCCCGACGGAGACTCATGAACTAATTTAGCTGTATTCACAATATGAGACCAATAAGTACAAGTGAGTAAACGAGGATTTTGATAGCGATCGTTAAGAGTTTTAAAAGCAATAGAGTAGTTATCAGTAGTTAAAGGAATAGCCTTAACAAGTACAAGAGGTTCTTTTTCTAAAGAGGAAATTAGATATTGAAACTTTTCAATTTCAGATAATGAATTATTATTATGAATTAATGAGTTGAATAAATCTATAAATGGTGGCCAATTTTTAAACGAACCATCAAAGTGTGGAAACGATATTTTTGGCAATTTAACGACTTGATTAGCTGTTGGTTGATTAAGAGTTACATTAGGAGAATGAGTTGGATCTGGATATAAATCCTCATAAACACCTTGAATTGTATAATATTTTTCAAGAACGTCTTGTCTTATTTCCTTTTCTTCATCCATGTTAGGAGTTTCAGTAACAACAATAGTATTAATTATTGCTGCATGATTTTTTTCAAATTCATTAAAAGTATCATCGAGACCTTTATAGCTCATTTTAAATCGAGTACGAAATTCAGATTCACTGATAGCCTTTTGAGACAAGGCATATATGCTATAAAGCTGATCAATACTAAGTTCTCTCAGAGCTCGTATTTTCTTTATAGTAGCCATTATGAAGAAAAGGACAATTAAGTTTAAATTATGATAAAAAAAAGAATTTAGAAATGGTTAAAGTTAATAATAATAAATAGTACTATAATTTATAATAGCCTTTAAAAATATTATTTAAAAAACTAATATCAATATGAAAATAAATAATTAATAAATTAATACAAACCTACACCAGTTTGTATTAATTCTAAAAAGGTTAGAATAAAATTAATCTTTATTTAAAAGAGAAAATTAAATTTTACCATAAAAACATCGAAGAAATTATTTATTTTAAATTTTATTACACCTTTTCGGAAGTATATGTTTATGTAAGAATTCAAGTAACAATTGCCACAAACGTAAACAGTTTAAGGGGAAAAATAACACAGTTTGAAATTTCTTGCAAGAAAAAAGAAATTTAATCTTGGAGTAGTTTATAAAACTTGGTTTAATTCTGAAATAATCAAAAAAATATTTTAATTAAGAGTTGCGTATTTAATATAATTACTTTTAAATATCTCTTTAAACGATATAGTTCACCATAAAGAGAATGAAAATTAACGAATTAAATATTAAATGAAAATTTAAAAACTTCATTTAATAAGTAAAGAATAAAAAATAACTTTCTGGACCGAGAGAAAATAGTTTAATTTTTAGTTAAATATCAAGATAAAATTAAATAAATTTTTAGTTTTGTTTTACAAATTATTTTAAATATAGTTATAGAGATAAAGCAATAATACTTTGTTGTTAAATAAAAAGAGACTGGAATTTTAAATTCCCAAAAATCACCGAGTTTTTATTTACAATTCAGAGATAAGAGTACCTGTTTAACACCGTATTGTACCGAAAACGTCGAATTTTAAAATGCCAATTGCTACGTATTCCAATCTTAAAACCTTTTTATGAGAAAAAAGATAAAACAAAATAAAAAGTTAAAATCGGTTTACGAAACGTTAAATGAGAGAAAAAGAAAATAGAGAAAAGAAATTTTGTTTGGATAGAGTTATTTTAGAAAATTAGAGTTATTTTGAGATTTTCCGAAGGACCTTTGAGTGTTACGTAATCACTGGATTAGTATCTTCACCTACCTTGTTCAGATTTAGTTGCCTCCAGTAATCCGTCTTCTTCGATAGTTCAGGGAGAAAGTTTTTTTTCTTTTTCACTCGGACCGAGACTCGAATTAACACTTAAAATAAGACGTGGCCAAAAACGGGTACGAGAGAAGATTTAATGACAGGTAAAGCGTGAACGGGTTGCACCTGATGATGATAGGACTTGTTCCCTTTCCAGTGAGTAAAAAACGCGAAATGCAAAAAAGAGTCCTTAACGCAAATACATGTTTTAAGATTAGAGACACGTAGCAATTATATTTAACGTACGATAATCCTATTGAAAATGAATATTTAAATGAATGTGATTCAGAATTAAACAAAGAATAAAGAGAAAGAAAAAAAAAGAAATAAATAAATACTTGAATTCTTACATAAAAATAGACAAAAATTACACCTATATACAGGCTGTCGCAGGCGTTAACACCAATATTTCAGCAAAGAAGCAATGAGGGTTGTTATACTACATTAATAAATCGACATCTGACACAGGATGAAGTAAAATTTAGAAAATATTTTAGAGTGAATAAAGCAGAGTTTAGTTTTATTCTTGACTTAATAAAAGACGATATAAAGTCCGAGCCAGACAACAGAGTTGAATATCCAATAACCCCAGAGGAAAAATTAGCCATTGTATTAAGGTAAATCTGTACAGGGTGAATCAAATTCGAGTCTCATCATTAGGATCTCGGAAACTTAAAGAGATACGGGTCGGTTAAATGAAGGCAAAGTTGCGCAATATGATGCTAATCAAAATGCCACCTTAGAACTTTAAAATTTTCGAATACTTACTTTTGGAAATCCGATTATTCGCAATTTCGTTTTTATTTTTTATGACTTTATTTGAATCGATGTAACAAAATAACTTTTACATTTCCATTGCTACTTTTCATGTTCTACAAGATAGTGTTATTAGATTTATACACCGACGATTCGTCTTTGAGCTGTCATCATCAACTGTTTTTTTTTAAATACGGCCCTGATTTTTTAATTATGTATTTTAGGAGCTATTAAGTTCCCAAAACCAATAATGTATTGCACTTATTCGAAAAATTTATATTAATGGCAATTTTTATAACAAACCATATGTTAGAGAGAGTCAGACAATATATTTTTGGCAGGATCTTGGGAAAACATTAAACTGATTTTTTGAATAAGTGCGAAACATCATTGGATTTGGGATCTTAAAAGCTCTTAAAATACGTAATAGAAAATCCAGGATCTCATTTAAAAAATAAAGTTTCAATTTTTAACAATTAAAAGAAAAAACACCGGATATTCCACACAAAACAACACAAACAAAATATCAGTCGCAGACACGACTGCGTCTACACTGCTTCTTCAGCAGTTCAGTCGCATCAATCGCAGTCGTTGACAGCGGACGCATACGACAGCCGCTTGGAAGAAACCAGGCACATTTAAAAACATTAGTAGGAGTGCTTTGCCTCTAACGTAGTGCGTTGGCCGCGTGGAAGGAAACATACCTTAACGCTACTGGTGAAAATTTAAAAAAATGTGGTGCACTTAACAGTGCCTCTTGATACATAGTACATGTATGCCAAATTTTATTTAAATATCTTAAGTGGCGTTACAGGTATTATTAATAAATTATTTATTTTTTAAAATTTTACCACTCTGAATCTAAAAAGTTAAGACGTTTACGACATAAGTTCATATGAACGTTTCTTTTTAAAATAGACCAAAAAATCACCCCCTTAAATATTGTCATTCAATTAGAAAACACCCTGTATAAACCTATAATTATAATAAATTTTATTTGGTTTAAAAATAGTCCCAACCTGAAATGCAATACATTTTGCTTTTTTTCATTTGATCAGGCTATTAATATAACACATTTTTAAAGGCTTAAAACGATGTTGGTAAGCTTAAAAAAAAATCTGGGTAATAAAAAATATTATTTCTTTATATAGTATATTATTTTTCATGAGATAAAGCAATAGCCATTTAAAGGCCAATTAAAGCAAGGACGCGCATTTTTTACTACAATAATTACTGAATAGTGCAAATCTTACAAATTATAATTATTTAAACATTACTGTAAAATAAATTATCTGCCAATTAAACAAAAAAAAAACACTATATACACAGTGTCCTTAAAGAACTAATAAACGTTTTTTATGTAAGTTAATCGACATATTTTTTGTACGAATTATATTCTTAGTAAAATTAAAGAGGTAAGTGGATGAAAGTGTTGTGACATTTTTTAAATTTCTGATATTTATACTTAAAAAAGGTGTTACCTGCCTTTTTTAACATATATCTTTCTTTTGGGGGATTATCGATAGTTACTAGTTACTACTAAGTAACTATCAATAATCTCTGAAAGAAAAATATAAATTAGAATAGGCAGATATCACCTTCTTTTAGTATAAATACTAGAAACTAAGATAATGTCGCATAACACCCTCTCCCACTTACCTCTTTAATTATCTTGAGTACCAAGAAATTAATAACTTTGAAAATGCTTAATGTGCGGTATTGCCACATTGTACCCAACTTTTTGTCAAAAGGGTATGTTACCATGGGCGTAGCGAGGTACGGGCAGGGAGGGGCAGCTCCCCCCCTTAGAAGAGCGGTCGTTCGCTGGTAAACTGTAATTCTGACGAGCTTCATAACTTGCGAGACTTCTTATAAGACCTAAGAAACTAACAGGCTTAAAAGCTGGCTTAATATAATTTTTGTTTACACCATTTCTTACTCTAAAAAATGTCACCTATAACGACAAGGGTAGCGTAGTTTTTTTTTGTTATAGAAAAATAAATCATAAAACGTTTTGTGAAAACCCAAAAGAACTTTGAAAAAGTAGTAAAGGACCCTAAGTAAAATAGACATAGGAGCGGAGCAGTTGGGCGGGATGCGGGGTCAAAGGGGAGGCAACTGATCAGCCAATCTTGTGCGCCTTCATCAGTTGCCACTCGCATTTATTCAAGCTATTTCTGATTTTTGGCTTCGGTGAACTTTAGCTTCATTTTTAAACAGCAATATTTTAATATATTTTTTTTTTCACTTATTTGTTACAACATAATAAAACACATAGGGTCTGAAAAAATTAATTTTTCACTCACATCATCACAAAATAAAATAATTTCTTTACTTCCCATATAAAATATACAAACGTAATATGGCCGAGTAACATGAAAAAAGTGAGAAAAAATACATACAAAAAGAGATGATACCTTGTCATTTTGTTTACGATTTCCTCCTTGAATAAGCAATGTTGCCAGATGTTTTCTAATAATTTGTTATTATTAAAGGTTCTTTTTTTCCATTTACCAGAAATGAAGTTTTTTTGTAGAAAAACTAACCAGAACTAACAAACAACAACTTCCAAACTATTACCTAGTTCTGGTTAGTTGTCTTTAGGTTTTCCTCGTTAAATTGTGAATTTTCTTTATCATAACTTTGCCGTCGAACAAAATGAAAAAAATAGTCTGATATCTTTATTTTTTGGTTTTTTATAGGCAAAAATAAAGTGGACCTCACTTTCAGATATATACCTTATTTTTTTTGTAATTTGTGTATTTTTATTTAATCCATAATGCTTTAAAGCTAAATATAAATCCTTTTTTTGATCTGACAACGTCGCAAATTCTGGCCTTTTACTTAACCTAGAAACAAAGTGTTTTTTTTTCGACTTTTAATTTCATTTTTCTCTTCAAAAATGCATTTTTTCGGATTTTTTCTTATTGAAATCTACTAAACAAAATGTGTTTTTTTATCTGTAATATTTATTTTTTTCAAACCGAATGAAGCTAAACATAATTTAGGATTTTCTTTGTCTGCCCCCCCTTATGTAAAATCCTGGCTACGCCCTTGTATGTTACCACCAACAGGTGTGGTGGTACTTGGAAAGATGATTTGTAGAGACAAGCATATGGCTTTATGTAAAGTTTAAATTTCACGTGTATGTGTAACTGAACCTTTTCATACAAATAATTATTATTATTTTTATAATTTTTTCGATTTTATATCTCTAACAGTTTTAGTTGTTATATTAATAGATATGCACTGAATTTGTAGCATCTTGGCAATTGGACCAAAAATATTAGCCCATGCAACCTGCGAAATATTACATCATTTTAGAAAATTTATAGCAAGTAAATATAATAAATAAATTATATTTTTTTATAAAAACATTTTAAATTAAAACCCAATTTAATTGTAAAAATACTTACTTTCTACATCATTTATCAATTTTAAAGTTATTTTAAGCTAAAAAAAAACATAAACTGGATACAAAATTAAGTTTGTTTCTCGGCGAAATTGTTTTTAAAGGAAAGGATCGAACGACCAAAAGACGAACCGACAGACATAGAAAACCATATTTTATTGTTATCTCATAAACAGATTTAAATGTAATTTCATTATTTTTTTACAGGTAAAATGGTTAGTCACTACGCTATCTTAAAAATGGTTAGTCACGTATACCCTGCGTAAAAAATAGTTAGAAATAAAAAAGTTACAATTTTTTCTTGCCAGATCTCAGAAAGTACTAAGTAACTAGTGTAAAAGTGAATAAAATATCTTAATTTTAAATAAGCATTAACCAATAAAAAAATATTTAATTTTTTTTACCGTTCTTTTTAATTAACAAGTTCTTACAAATTTTTTAATAGTAAAACTTTTATGTTGTCAATAAGTGCAATAAAAAATTAAAAACACATTATTTTTTAAATTTAAAATCTAAAGATCTAATTATTTGCGTACCGTGGGTGTCTTAGGTGTGATAAAAGGTAGTTTATTATAGAACTTAAATATTTAAATGTTTGGGAAAGAAGGGAAAACTTCTACGGACAGTGTGTTGCACAATCTAGGAACTCTAAGGATAAAGGATTAAAGAACCAAATAAAGTATGGGCCTCTTAAGTTAAATTGTAAAGGGATACATAGGAGTGGAGCAAAAACCGTGAAAGTCGCGACAAGATCCCCTACAGCCCGTCGGTGGACAAAAGAAGGAAGCTTTTTTGTATACGTGAGATCATTAATAAGACGAACAGCTGTTATTTAAATGAAATCAGGAATTTTAAGGGTTGTAAGAGGCGCTACTCTCCAAACATGAGAATATTGTTCTTATGAAGGTCTAATATGGGATAGGGTAAAGTTAAGTTATGTCGTGGTATATTGGGAAAATTGTAACCATATCAAATTAAAAGGCCGAATTTTATTTTTGAAATAAGGAAGTAATTTTACAATAATTATGCACAATTTTGTAAACAAATAAGTTTTTTAGAAACACTTTACTTAACTTTTTTAGGGTTATCTTTATTCAAAGGTAAACTAAAGGTAACGTCTTTAAATGACATTTATTATTGTAATATAGGTAAGATAATTGGGTGATATTTAACAACAGATATCTTTTGAAAAACAAGGTTATTTTGCCATAAATGCAATGGGTTTATCCTAGTTTGAGTAGGATTCAAAAGATGTTATTAATGGACTCGGAAATTATCTTTTTCTCCGTGTTAATAGCACGTTGGCACTGTAAAATTCCATCTATGGATGGTTTGATAAATGGGGGACTAAGAGACTGCAGTTTAAGTATTGGTACCGTTCACGCTTTAGAAGTTGAAATCGTTGGTCCCTGTGTTTTCGGTTTCTGAATTAGTTGGTCAATTAACATGGATGGCCTGTTAGCTTCTGACCGAATCGCGTTTTTATTAAGTGAATATACAGCTTTTTTTAAATACATTCATAATGTGTAAAGGTGTCATACGCAACACAGGTGGTTCATAAAAGTTCAATAACATTTGTTAGGTTTTCCAAGTAAATGTTTAGGCATGTAATTAAGAGGTTGAGCACAGTGACGATTCAGGAAGTCTGTTAGTTAAGTAAGTCAATATAATTAGGGATAAAACTTAATAAACAGACGTTAATATGTGGATAAAACATAAGCGTTTTTTATTAAGATATATTTAAAACCGAATTATAAAATAAATATTTCTTCTTATCAAGCTTAATTTTGTCTTGTTGAATATGGAGTTTGTCAAAGTTTTGTGTTTTTGGTAGCACATTTGTTGTAATAGTGTTTAAAATATTTTTTTACATTTTAGTTACCTTACAACGACTGATTTTTATAATAAATACACCATATTAAATATTATTTATCTTACGTTTATGCAAACATTTAAGAATAAAAATGAACTCTTAGGAAAGAACCAAACTTTTTTTACTTTTTATTTTTATACCTACTAATTTTTACCTTTTTAAGACACTCTTAACAAATTTTTCGTTGCCTGTGTATGGGAAAATATATGAAGATAAACATAACATATTATAAATAAAAACAATTTTGTTATTAAGCTGTCTGCACGATTCTTTGACGATAAAATTGCGGAAGATCATGAAAATTATGCCTTGTACTTTTTTAATCGAACTATGTAACTTTTCAGTCATAATACAATCATTAGTTATACTAATCCAACTGACATTGAAAGTCATATTTAAATTCTTGTGATGATATTAAGAAAGATTTTGGTATTATACCTAAGTTTTTCTGTTAATGCTTTACAAAATTTGTATTGTCAGTTACCATGTGACTTATACGTGGAAAGTGTAACGCATACTGTATGTGACCGAGCAGAACAGGTAAATATTATCTAAAGTTAAATGTTATTTATTAACTGCTTTAAAGGGGCCAATACAGTTTTAAAATCAATAAGCAACTTAAAGCTTTTAAGTTTATTTTAAAGCATTTTATTTGTCATGCTTTTTGCTAATCGCAAAAGGTAGCAGAAAATGGCTAAAAAAAATATAAATGTACCAGAAAGGACACAAAAACGATTAGTACTATAAGTGTAAATTTAGCTGTGCCAGAGCTGGGTAGGAATCGAATCCTTTTGGAATCGAATCCAGGAATCGATTTCTTTTTAAGGATCCAAAGGCTGGAATCGATTACTTTCTAAAAATGAAATCCGTGATCTGGATTCGTTACATAATTTTAAAATGATCCGGATTTGATTCCTTTTTTAAAGAATCCGATTCCAAAAGGAATCGATTTTTTTATATTCCTAATTTGAGACAAATCGGTTTATAGGTGCTTAAATCCGCCATTTTAAATACGCCATTTTAAATTTTCAGATTTTGATCTAAAATTAATAATTTCCAAATTTTGACCTAGCACCCTCAAAAACCCTTATATCCTAAATCTGAGGCAAATAAATTTAAATATGCCAAAATCCGCCATCTTAAATATTCCATTTTAAATTTCCATATTTTTACCTAAGATTTTCGGAAATGAAGATAAAGAATTTTAAAACATCTGCCTGAATCTGAATCTGAAAATGAAAAGGGTGATAAACATCACAGCACCTAGGCCTCAGTGGGCACGGTGCTTAAAAAAACATCTGCTTAATAAAATCCTTAATTTTAAACCAAAATATTTTATTTTAGATCCAGAAAAACAACATTTTTTCGTAACCATAGAGTGTGGTAGTTAAAACCGGGCATAAATTTTACCTTCTTTTATTTTTAAAGTTTTGATTGCTCGATCTTTAAACTTTTTAAAGTTGTTATCCATAAAATCACCCTAAGGGACTTTTAAATGGGACATTTTAATATTTCTATTTAGGGTACCTTACAAAAATTAATTGAAACTTTTAATACATGTTTATATTTGGCAAGTAGAAAAATTATTAAACAATATTTGTGAAATTTTCTGTAAAATTACAATAAGATGTCTCATTTATAAGTTGCTTAAAGTTATCTCAAGAATCACATTTAAAAACCCTATAAAGATCTAGCATGGAAAGTTTTGGAATACAGTTCGCAAAAATGTTCCATTTAAGGGTGGTTTCATCCACTCGGTGCTAAAATCTTTAACGCTTGATTTATCACCTGTATTATTTAGTATCATTCGTATCGTAGTTACCATTTGTAAGTATAAAAACTAAAGATGATCCGGATTCGTAATCCGATAAATAAAAATCAATTCCCTGAAATCAATTCCTTTTTTCCTTAAAAAGGAATCCTGATTCGTATTGGTGATTTAATTACACTTTAAATAATGGCGGTTATATTATTTTTAATTGTTAACTAAGATTCTAAACATAGATAAAGGTGCATATAAAAAAACTGTTAATAGTTTTAATAAAATAATATATACCTACGTTATTACCTATAGCAAAAAACAAAACCTAAAGTAAAAAAAACTATTTTTAACGCGGTTAAAAATTAAGAAAAAATAGCATTTTAGGCAAAAATAAGTTTAAATAAAAACTAGCTGGATCAAGGGATTGATATTGTGATAAATATTGTTAGTGTTATAGTCAAATGTTAACAGAATGGTTTTAAGCCTATACAGTATACGGATACGGTTAACAAGATAAATGGACCAATAATTGAAAAATACGGAAATAAGTCATTCTTAATAAAAAAAATTTGATTCTCAAAAAAAATACGATGAGAAAATGAATTTTTATGAAACAGGGCGTCTGAAAAATGCAAAAACATAAAATTAAACTATAGTAACAGTCATTTTTTGGCTTTTTAACGTAAAAAAACTTGCTCCAAATTTACTTCTAATCCTGAATTCAAACTTACTAAAGAAAATGCTAATTTACCAAAAATAAATAAAAAAATCAACATTTTTGCAAGTACGCATTTTACACTTTTTTACATTTTACATTTTTCTATTGTTAATTTATTTTTAATAATTTTAGTAATGTTAATGTAATAATCAAGTAAAAGTAGTAAAATGCGTACTTGCAAATATGTTGTTTTTTTTTATTTTTTCATTAATTCAAATTTTCTTCAGTAAGTTCGGAATTAGCATAAGAAATAAATTTGAAACAAGTTTTTTATTTATCCTTTCAAGTTTAAAATCCAAAAATGACTAAATAAATTGTGTAAGGCTTTCGCGCCATCATCAGATAGACTACTGTTTTTTGGGTTGTTAGGCCGTTGTCGGTGAGTTGGTCTTCTTGACGTTTCGCCAGCACGAGTAGTTGGCATCTTCATCTTCTTCTGAAGATGCCAACCACTCGTGCTGGCGAAACTTTAAGACGATCAACTCACCGACGACTTCCTAACAACCCAAAAAACAATAGTCTATCCAAAAATGACTGTTTGCTCTTGTTTCATTTTATGTTTTTGCATTTTTGAGACTGAATGATAAGAATCTATTTTCTCAAAGTAGTTTATATTTTTTAGACAAGCTAGAATGAATTTTTTTTCGCATCTTTCAATTTTTGGTCCATTTGTTCTCTCGTTAACCGCATCCACGGTCATACTGTATATTTACAAAGGATACTTATTTTAAACCTTGCTAGAGGCTTAAACTAAAAACTATAAAATAAATAAATTTATATTCAATGATATACAATGCAGACCAAGAAAATCGCATTTTCTTTATTTAACACCAATGAGGATATAAAATGTATTAAATTCTATAGTATATCTTACCGATTTAGGTGTCTCATTGTTAAATTTCTTTCTTATTATTAAAAGGGTTATTTGGTGACATATTTGGTTAGAGTTTAATCATGTCATAACCCAAATACAACTGGTAAAAGAGAAGTTTTAATTTTCATAGCAAGTAGAATGAGTTTAAACCTCAAACATTTTTAATAAACAACCATTATTAGATGTATTTTAGTATTTTTGGTATTGGTTAAAGAATGCCCTATCGACCCATTGTGTATTATAAATAAGTGTATTATTAAACTTGTTCCTAATAAGAAGCTTAAAACTAATTCATAAACCTTTTCTTATGTCGGATCTTAGACTAATGATACGAATGTATTTTAATTTTTTTGTAATATTTAATTTATATGACATACTAAGGCTAAAGATACATTCACGTTTATTAAACACGCAATATGACGAGCGCTATCATGCATATTTAATAAATGCTAGTGCGTCTCTAGCTTTCTGCTTCTTCCCCGGGAGCCGTCTCTTTAATCTATTTACTATCGGAGGCAACGCAGCCTCTTGGGCTTTTTGTGCCTAATCTCCCAATATCTTTTATACCAACCCCGACACTGGTTGGTTGATATATTCCTGTGGGCTTCTTTTCGGTTGCCCAAAAAAAGCCTGTCTTTTGTGATTTAACGCTTCACATTCGCACAGGATATGGTAGGCTGTTTCTTCCCCCTCGCCGCACATGCTGCAACCTGGGTCCCCATTATATGAGCCTATCTTGTGCAGGTGCCCTTTTAGGTTATCATGCCCTGTTAGCAGCCCTACTGATATGCGAAGTCTTATGAAACTATGCCTTTTTCTACTGAGGTTTCCCCAGTATTCCTCGTGTTTGTTTCGAATTCATTCCCTGGTTTTTCCTCGTGCTGTGGTTTTGGTCACTCCAAGGCTTCTGGTCCAAAGTATGGTGTGGATGATCCCTCTCTTCCACTTCTTTTTGGCATTTCCTTGTCAGCTTGGACGTTACCTTGGGGTTTACAAGTGACGCCTGGCTGTCTGTTATTATGCAGATCTGCTTGTTTTTATAAGCCCTCCTGTTATTTTCTTTTGTACAGTGCAGTAAAGCTTATATTTCTGTTTGAAATACAGAACTGTGTGATCCTAGTGGAATGGACACATCCGCTCCAGTTCCCTGCTCAGTTTTGAAACCATCCGTATACCAGATTATGTCTCCAACCGTTCTGGGGAAATCGGGTTGCTGCCACTCACTTCGATCTGGAATTTTTACCTCGAAGTTTTTGTTGACTGAGTATTGGGAAATCACCTGGTCTGTGCTCTCGTCCAGGATGTTGCCGCCAACCTGACTTTTTATTTTGTTTTGTCTCAACCTAGCGTGACACCAGTTGGTTTTTGTTGCAGTCGAAAGTAGGCCATTCTTGCCTCTCCCATTAGTATGTTGTTTAGATGAGAGGTCTAAAAGACACTTTATGACTGCTGTTGGGGTTGTTTTAATTGCTCCTGTAACCTTGGCTAGTTCTGTAACAGCAGTTCTTTGTTGCATTTTTGTCCACCATACCAGTGATGCGTATGTTATCATAGGCTTTACTACCATGGTGTATAACCAATAAACCATGTTTGGTTTAAGGCCCCTCTATCCATTTAAGGTGCGTATCCATTAAGTGAGGCTGCCGCCCAAGGCGACCGCTCGCGTCTCTCTAAACCTGATTTGAGCACGGCAGTGTTCGCCTTGCCACGCGGATATGTTTCTTATCCACTTTCGGCAAAGATAACAAACACGCAACAGCCACACAAAAACGCGCGGTCAGTGTATGCCCGGTGAAATTTGCCACTCTGAAATGCTGCAACGCGCGTTACTACGCACTTTTTAACGCGCAATAAATAAATCCGTATGTGCCAAGCTTAAATCTTAAAATGACATTTAATTTATATTTTTAGAAATGTGGCCCTAGTCCAAACTGTGGCTCAAATTTTAACGTAATAGACTTAAGCGATAATGATCGGCAATATATCTTAGACATTCATAATTATCTAAGGAACAAGGTCTCATTGGGATATGAAAAGAGAAACAATCAGCCACAAGCTGCAAATATGAGAATAATGGTAAGCTTTATCAAGCAAAATTCATTTTATGTTACGATTAAACCAAAGTTGTTAGCTATTGCTAATTATAAAAGTCTCAAAAATGTAGCTATTTACCTTTTTAATTAATATTCATATTTAAAATGCCCTTGCCCTTGACCCCGGATTCGGATCAGCGACCCCAAAAACATAGAATTACCAAGGTCAAGTCTTTCGGACCTTCAACTTTTATCGCTGAATCCGAATCCGGAGTCAGTTTGACCCCATCAGGTCGGGACAAGGGCATTTCAAGGTGACATTTGTAAAATTAATCGCAAACAAATTTAAAGAGTGTATACTTATGTTTTTAAGGTTGCTGATGGGCAAAAAAATTTCGCAGCAAATTCCTGTAATCCTGCAAAAGGGAAGTTTTCAACAAGATAGTTATTTAAAAAAAGTACAAAGTACTATAAATACACCAGGCATTGTGGTAGCGGTTTTAAATTTGAATTAAAAACTTCACGGGTTAAATACATAAATAATTGTGAACAAACGGGTCTAGTCTCCCTCGCAACTTCCTATTACGGATGAACTTTTTCTAATGGTGTCTTTAAAAAGTATAAAAATCTATTATTTAATACTAAGATTTTATTTACCAATAAAACCGATTTTTTAAAAAACTCCTTTAAAAACTATTAAATTAATTATTTTTCGACTAAAGAAAATCCACATGCAATCTTGAAATCCCGTCACGAAGAACAGTTTTCTGTTAATGTGTTGGCTAAAATATGCAATGACTATTTAATTAAAACCTCTTTTCTTCATAGGAGGTAGAATGGGCGTATTTACCGGTAGTTTTTCAAAGAAGAATTGTGAGCTTTGGTGGAATCTAAATAGGTTGTGAAGAACCACAGGTGGCCACCTAGGTTGCCGGACGTCAATAGTTTAGATTATTTCCTGTGGGGTCATCTTAAGTGACTTATTGGCTTAGAGCAGGGGTCTCCAAACTTTCCAGCCTTAGGGCCATACTGATTACTCCAGTAAGTTCCGAGGGCCAAAACCATATTATCATTGTTGCCGGTGGTAAGAAGTGAAATAGTCCACTGATGAAAAAAAAGTCCGAAAAGTACAACGTTTAAAAAACGCTGCAAATCGACTAAAGTCCGCAAAACGGCAACACTGCATATTATTAATTTTCCTGTCATTATCTGTAATTTCTAGATTAGTCGTAGAGTACGAGCCATGAGGAGTAACGTGACACGACATCTGGTGGACACAAGCGGAAATAGGTAGTACCTTCTATCGCTAACAGATGGCGCTAATAGCACGTACATAATAATCTCGTTGGTTCGAGAAAGTTCTGGTGTCTTCCACTCACTTCTAGATGGCAGTAATTGGAATATATAAGAAGGCTAGTGGCGCAACCACAAGTTAGTTCCTATGTCACTGTTGTTAAATAAAATATTGCATACCTCCTTAAAACGTGTTTGTTCGTGTTTAAGTTTAAGACATCTTTATAACAGTATTTTGATTTGAATTGTTGCTTTTGTGTGTGAATTAGTAGTATGGAAAAGAAGCGAAAAATTGATAGTGAATGCAGAAAATTCAAAGATCACTGGAACATTCAGTATTTCGTAATTGAGTCCAGTAACAAGGCGCTATGTTTGATTTGCAATGAAAGCATAGCCGTTCTCAAAGAATATAACATTAAACCTCATTATGAAACAAAACATTTTCAAAATTACTCAAAATATACAGGAAGTTTGCGGACAGAAAAATTCGAAGCTATGCAGCGCGGATTGAAATCGCAGCAATCTTCATTTACAAAACTCAAAACTGAACAAGAGGCTGCAACTCGTGCCAGCTTTCGTGTGGCTCTTGAAATTGCAAAACGTGGAAAACCATTCACCGATGGAGAAATGATCAACGAAGAAATGTGCCCTGAAAAGGTAAATTTATTAAAAACTGTCAGTATGTCAGCAAACACTGTAGCTCGAAGGGTAGAAAACATCGCTGAAAATATATCCTCTCAACTGTTCGACAAAAATGGACATTTTGAGTGGTTTTCTTTGGCCTTGGATGAGTCAACGGATGTGTTAGATACTGCTCAGTTGTTGATTTATATTCGAGGAGTAGATAAAAGCAAGCTATGAAGTGCACGAAGAACTTCTTGATATGTATAGTATTCATGGCACAACTACTGGTACAGATATTTTTAAAGGAGTTGAAATGGCCATTAATCAAAAGAACCTTCGATGGAAAAACTTGAAATGTATTACAACTGATGGAGGCAAAATAATGAGTGGGAAAGATAAAGGAGTGGTCGCTCTTGTGTCAAAGGCTGTAGAAAATGACGGTGGTTCAAAACCATTAGTCTAACATTGTATCATGCATCAACAGTCTTTGTGCGGAAAATGTTTGGATATGTCTGACGTTCTGAAACCAGTCATATCAACTGTTAATTTTATCAGATCTTTTGGGCTGAATCACCGACAATTCCGACAATTTATTGAAGAGATTGGAAAAACTGACTTACCTTATCATACTGCCGTACGCTGGCTTAGTTGTGGGAAAGTCCTTCAGCGCTTTTTTGAACTTCGAGCAGTGATCGAAATTTTTTGAATGAAAAGCATCGCCCTCTTACTGAATTACAAAACAACGCATGGCTGTGGAAGTTAGCATTCTATGTTGATTTGACAAAACATGTGAATGAACTGAATTTGGGATTGCAAGGAGAAAACCAGCATCTTCCTGATTTATACACTAATATCAAATCATTCCGGAAGAAATTGAGACTGTTTCAATCAAAACTACGAAGTAAATGTTTTTCACATTTTAAAACATGTGAAATATTCAGCCACACTACTGAGACTGAGTTTCCTATCGATTTTGCAATCGAAACTTTGAGCGCTTTGAAGATAAATTTTGATACTCGTTTCTCGGACTTTGATGCCATTGCGAATCAAATTAAGATTTTTCAGAATCCTTTTGATACTGACATTGAAACCCTAGCCCCGGAACTTCAAATGGAAATGATTGATCTACAATGCAGTGATATAATTAAGAACAAATATCAAAACTCATCTTGTTGGAATTTTATAAGAGTCTTCCACTGACACAATTTGATAATTTGCATAAATTTGCTCGTGGTCTGTTTTCTGTTTTTGGTACTACTTATTTGTGTGAGAAAACCTTCTCCAAAATGAAGTACACAAAAATATTTACAGATCGAAATTAACTGATGAGCATCTTAAATCTCTTTTAATAATTGGTACAAGTAAAATTAGTCCACAACTACAAACTATTGTCAGTGGAAAATCTCAATTACATAAATCTCATTAGTATTTCATATGTCATTATGTTTGTTATAAGTTATGTGATTATTTAAAATGTATAAAATGTTAGTTGGATTCATTTCAATAATTTGTTAGTTATTAAATACTGAAGTTAAATTTTCTGCATATTATACATGTCTTTACTCATTACAATTCTGTGTTTCTTTATCCAACTTATCACAAAAACAATAACAATAAGCCTACAAGAATGTTATGAGTTAGCGGAGTTAGCCCATGACCATATCAATGTAGATGCCATATTAATAATTATTCAACATAAAATTAGAATACTTCAGTAAACTAAATTTAATTTGCTATAAAAATGATTTGTTCTCTAAAAGGAGTCTTCTATGCTAGCTCTCCGCGGGCCGGACAAAATCTGTCCGCGGGCCGGATGTGGCCCTCGGGCCGTAGTTTGGAGACCCCTGGCTTAGAGTATACCAATTTACACTAAAGAGCAGTGAAAAAATTGCATCATAGTTTTTTGTAACACTATTAGAAACAGTCTTAGCCTTTTCCAAAGAGGGCAAGAAAAAGAACAGAAGTATGCATATTTGCAGGAGGGGTCCATATCTGATTTAATTAATTTCTTTGTGCCCCCATGAAGCTTTTGAGATAGCATTCCAAAATGTAATTATTACATTACTCTATTTTTATAATTTAACCATTTTAAAATTATTCTCTTGAATAAATTATTGTTTAATGGGATATTCTATTCGTAAAGCCTGAATGTCGGTCCTTTTTTGACGGTCGATGAAAAAGTAATTAATATATTGGTCATCCATTTTTTATCAAAACATTTTTCACAAAGTTACACGCTGTTGAAGTAGCGGATGGAAAAAGAGCGTGCCCATCTTATTACGATTCTCCCTCTTTTAGTCATTTAAAAAATAAAAAAATGATAGATTTTTTATCAGTACAAATGTTATTATGGCAAAAACCAAAAAAACAAAAAGAAAAAAAATGTCGCAAAATGGTGGTTTCTCAAAAAAAGAGGTAGGTTTTCTTAGTGTTTTTTAACGATATTTAAAAAATAGTTAAAATTGGTTCTTGCCGTAGAGGCATATATAAAGAAAATTCATGCTTCATGCTCAATTAGAACTTGAGAGTTTGTGATAAACGTTTAAAAAAAGTAGTTTCGACAAAAACGCGTTTAAAGTTTTATCTTTCCATTCTAGCTTCATTGCGCCGAACAACAACTTTAGCTACAGCTTTTAAAATATTTAAATTTGAATTTTTAAAAATCATATTAAGGAAATACTTTTGTGTATCTAAACTATCGAAATATGAAAAAAAAAAGATTTTTCAACTGTCCACTTGAAATACCCCTTTAAAGTTAAATACATTGTTTTTTTCGTGAGTAGTCTAGGGAATTGAAAATATAATTTTTTAAAAAATTTTATGCAAAAATCTTACGTCAATCAAAAAAGAGACCAGATTTGCTTAAAACGAAATGGTAATTTTAAATATAATTTTTACTTTAAAAAAGTATTATTTAGTGCCATACTTCATTGGCATAATTAGAAAAATACGTTGTGCAATATTTTGATGCATAGAAGATGCATACTACGTTTCACAAAAATATCTAGGGTCAGACCGAGGTATAAGGAAAGTTTAAACCTTTAAACATAGGTTTATATGAGGTTTTTTTTCTCTTAAATTAGACCCTAGAATAACCTTCTTAAATATTAGTATGTTCTTAAGTAATACCCAGTGTAATATATGGCAAGTATTGCATTTTAGAGATATAATAAAGAACTGGAATTTATTGCTCAATGTTGGGCTAACGCATGTAATGGAAATCCATTAAAACACGATAAGTGCCGAAGAACAGGTAATAAAATATATTTATTTAATATTAATAAGTTTCTGTTAATTCATTTGTATGATTAATATGTGTACAAAACAAGAATTTATTTTTTAGATGCATATGATCACGTTGGCCAAAACTTAGGATATGTTACTAGCACAAATCCAAAAATAAATAAAATAAAGTCAATTAAAGATTTGATTTTGCTATGGTACGATGAAGTTGCAGTATTTAATAATACCTGGATACATCGTACTGAAAAGCGGTAAGTAATAAACATGTATTTAAATTTAGACCAGAAAAGTTAATTCTCTTGATATTTGCGTATTTGGTAAATGTTGTATACAAATATGGATAATTTAGCAAAAAATAATTATTTCTACGAAAATATCCTTATGCAGAATTTCGTAGTATAGATTTTTATAGCTGAAAGCAAATAACGTCTTTTGTTTCTAAATACTTCAAGCAATCCAAGATAATACAAAGATACAGACAAGACGTTGCGGTTTTAAAAAAAATATAAGCAGTATTTGGTAATACACTTTAATACGATAAAAATATAATTAAACCTTAAATACTAAGGAATATATTTATTGCTATTCTTAATGCGAGATACAATTTTAAAAAATAAAAAAGGTAAAATCGTAATAAAAATATTTTTTAGGCGGGTCTGAAGATTGACAAACAGAAAGGCAACCGACATTATTTTTTAAAACCAAGGCAGCAGAATGTCAATTTTTTGAAGTATAATTTTTTTTAAATAAAGAATAAAGTTGTTTTCTACGTTTAGCCGTTATAAAAAAATGCTCTAGCTTGTATGCATATTTGTACTCGGCTAACTCTACTTTGAGCCTACTCCCTTCTAAAGAATGGATCTCAATTAATGTAGAGAATGTAATGTCACCCTTCGAGCTTTTACTAAGTAAAATCTTGTTTAAGGGATTTCTCTGTAAACTGGGCAACTTTAGGCGTATTTTTATCCCGACAAACAGTCCCCTAATTATTTTTTTGATAGAATAATAGTTTTATTTAATTATTATCATTGGGCAAACTTAAAAAGCATACGAAGTACGACGTAGAAATGAAGATTAATTGTATTAAATGTTATTGAGATAGTTTTAAATAAAAGCCAAGGGACTGTGCGTAAAATTGGAGACAAAATACACATTAGTATTTTTAGATCCATTATTTAATTAAAAAATAGATTTCTCTGATATTGTCAGAAAAAGGTTCATTACATTTCAAATAGCATAAATATTAATTTAAAAAAAATGTGAGATAAACACCCTTTTACCAGGGGACTGTTTTTGGGGACATGCAGAGCCCATCTTTTTGAGCATTATAAAAACGTTTTTGATGTAATAAACTTTATTTTATTGGACATTGTACGATGGACCGCGGTAAATTATAAAATGAACTATATTTTTCATAATACATCGGCCTGGGACAGTGAGTTACACATACAAGAATTTTACTAAAATGCATGGCAAAAATTATCAACAAAATTTTGGTACAGATTTTCGTAGGATCTTTGGAACTAGAACATTTATTTGTGCTTGATATTTACCACAATTTTTGTAAAATTATTGCTAGAATTCATGTGATGCTCAGGCACACAACTGCTAATTTTGTAAACAGCTGTCAATAAACTAGTTTAGCATAACCTGGAAAGAAGAGATGTTAGAATTTGGTGTGGCAACAGTAATTATTTATTTTATCTTTAAGCTATGAACTAAAATTTATGACCTTATCGACCCCGAAAATAATTCTGCCTCGAATCTGGTGCATTTTCTCGATTTTGTCGTGTAAAATATAAAACATGTTTCATATTTTTATTGCAAAAATTCGAGTAAAAATGATTAACAATGTTACACACCAAATCATTATTGTTTATTTTTTCGGCAGAATTGTCGCAATAATTTTCGGAATAATTTTCGTATGTGTAAAACGGTTTAGCTAGGACACAAAATTTAAAATTAATGGTTAATTTTTATAAGTTTCTTATATTTTCGATAAATGTTTTTCCTTATAAATGTGTAACATTCCAATACGTTATGCACAAAAATTCCGCATTTAGAATAAAAACGGGAAGACAATAAAATACACGCGATATTGTGTTATGTCTTATGTCCAAAACATTATAGACCATAGTACAGGGTGAGTCAACGATAGAGTAAAGTTCATTATTTCATTGGTTTCAAAAGTTATGAGAAAATAGTAAATACAAAAGATGTAAAGATTCTTAGGATGCACAATTTAAAATTATTTTAAAGTATACAGGGTGGCTCAAAAAAGCGTGACGAATAAAACATACATTTTTTTAAATGAAACACCCTATTTTTAAATTTTGTTTTGAATTCCTCTTAAAATTCTTCAACTTTTTTATTAATAATAATGCATACCTAAACCTAATAGTTTTTCCAATATTTCAATTTTTCTAAAAAGAAAATAATTTTCACACTTGCAAAAAATTACGATAGCGCCATTATTTTTGAAGGTAGATCACTCATATTTGATATTAGCGTTATTCGAAGATGACGTAAAAGACATATGCAACGGAATTTTAATTAGATGCTACAGGGTGTTCAAAATAAACGAATATATTTGGATCATTTTAAATTGAAAAATCTCGATTTTTTTAAATGGCGCACCATATATATTATTATTTTTTCTGAAAGATCTTACAAAAACCCACAACTTTTATTAAGTATGTCATATACCTATTTTTAATATTTTGCGATTTATTTAAACTTTTCCAATATTTACCCTTCTTTCTGTCTAAGACTAATGCTAAAACATTAGTTGGCCATTTTTAAATTTTAAATTCACAGAAAAAGTAAATAATAATAAATACCTATTACTACAAATTAACTTATTTTTAATTATTATTATGGGGCAATAAATGTTCAAAAATATGCCCCCTTTACTTGGATACACATGTTTAGTCTTTTTCGTATATTTTCTTGGACGTTCCTTAGCATAAACGGTGTTATTCTCCTGCACGCGTCCCGAATCCTATTTTCCATATCTTCTGGTGTTGTAGGGGGATTCACATAAACACGATCTTTAACATATCCCCACAAAAAGAAATCTAGTGGTGTTAAGTCACATGATCGAGGGGGCCATCCAATGAATCCACCTCTACCGATCCATTTCTGAGGGTAATGATTATTTAAAAAATTCTCGAACTTCTCGATGGTAATGGGAGGAGCTCCATCTTGCTGAAACCACATTTGTTGGATCTCAATGTTATCAAATTTTGAAGAAGTTGAGGTAAATCATTCTGCAAAAAGTTTAAATATCTAGGCCCGTTAACTGTTTCGCGAAAAATATGGTCCAATAACATTAAAGTGTTTTATTCCACACCACACATTAAGTGACCAATGGTTTTGGTTTTGCACTTCCCGTACCCAGACTGGATTAACTGTTGAATAATAGTGCATGTTATGACGATTAACTGCACCATTACTTCGAAAAGTAGCTTCATCGGAAAACAGTATTTTAGACAAAAAATTTGGATCGGCCTCTATTGCTTCATTTATAACGGTGCAGAAGTTTACCCTTTGTTCAAAATCGCGGTCTAGAAGTTCTTGGTGTAGTTCCATGTGGAAGGGATGATATTTGTGTTTTGTTGTGTTTCGGTTAACGGTAGATTGGGATGTATCACATAAGCTAGCTACTTGACGGCTACTGACCTGGGGATTATATTGAACTTGAAGTAAAATTTCCAATTCTTTTTCCTCATTGGTAGCATTCCGGTTTACCACTTTCCGTTTTTCATATTCAATACTACCACTAGCATTAAACCGTTCCATTAAACACTGAAGATATTGCCTAGTCGGTACACGTCTATTAGGGTACTTCGCCTTGTAAAGTCTTACTGCCAACAAAGAATTTCTTTGCGCCTCACCCAGTATATAAATCATATCAATTAATTCAGCTTTAGGAAAATCCATACTTATTTTTTTTTAAATTTAGTGACACCGCAATAAATTTTATGAATTTATTTACTCAGATGTCAGGTTAAAATTTGACAATGTCATTTTGTCATGGCCAACTAATGTTATAGCAATAGTCTTAGACAGAAAGAAGGGTAAATATTGGAAAAGTTAAAATAAATCGCAAAGTATTAAAAATAGGTATATGACATACTTAATAAAAGTTGTGGGTTTTTGTAAGATCTTTCAGAAAAATAATAATATATATGGTGCGCCATTTAAAAAATCGAGATTTTTCAATTTAAAATGATCCAAATATATTCGTTTATTTTGAACACCCTGTAGCATCTAATTAAAATTCCGTTGCATATATCTTTTACGTCATCTTCGACAAAACGCTAAAATAAAATATGAGTGATCTACCCAAAAATAATGGCGCTATCGAATTTTTTTTTGCAAGTGTGAAAATTATTTTTTTTTAGAAAAATTGAAATATTGGAAAAACTATTAGGTTTAGGTAGATTATTATTAATAAAAAAGTTGAAGAATTTTAAAAGAAATTTAAAACAAAATTTAAAAATAGGGTGTTTCATTTAAAAAAATGTATGTTTTATTCGTCACGCTTTTTTGAGCCACCCTGTATACTTTAAAATAATTTTAAATTATGCATCCTAAGAATCTTAACATCTTTTGTATTTACTATTTTCTCATAACTTTTGAAACCAATGAAATAATGAACTTTACTCTATCGTTGACTCACCCTGTACACCTTAAGAAAAAAATATTATTACCAACCGGTTGAAACTTCGCAAACAATTACATTGTAAAAAGCCATTTTAAATCTTTATTAATAAATCCATTCTAAATCTCTGAAAACTTAACATACATTTTCAACTTCATTTATAAAAAAAAAAAAAAAAAAAAAGCTTTCTTTATTTTTATATTGTTTCAATTTGTTAGTGTTAATATTTAACAATTATATATTAAAAAAACATAATTTAAAAGTTGTTAAATGTTATTATGTAAATTAATATCTCTTGAATAAAAATATTACACAAAAAAAATTAGCTTATTGGTAATCATACAAAAGTGCTCCTAAAATCGACAACTTATGAATACATTTTTATAAAACTACTCACTAATTTACTAGATTGCGATTGGGGGACTTAACGGTTAACGCGTCAATTTTGTAGGAAACCAATTTTTTCGATTACTGAATTGAATTATCTGTTCACTAAACTTAAAAAAAAAGGGGTTGGTTATAAATTTTTTATACGTCACCAGTTTGGCATGTTTGGCGGCGGAAAGCTTGAAAATGCCGCTTATCAGAAAATTTTCGTAGATAGAGAGGGTGTAGAACACGTTAAAATAGACCGTTCTCGGAGTTTCAGCCGGTTAGTATTAAATACACTGTCTAACAGAAAAATCCTCCCTATAAAAAAATCGTGTGATTTGTAATATTTGGACTTATACTAATATACAACTAACCCTCAAAGTTTTATTAGCCTCAGATTTCTCGGAAGGGTCTAGAAGGGTAATAAATGGGCGACCCATTATTATGGACAGGTAGGTGGATCTATGCTTGAAATATCCTTTTTTGTCGTTATTTTATAATCATTTAGTAAACATCTGTTTGGGTTTTTCGATTGGGGTAGATCTACGTGTAAGAAAAATGTCGACGCGAATTTGTGTTTAGGTTTATAAATTTTTATATTTTGGGAAGGTTTTCCGCGAAGGGAAAAAAAACCGATATCTTCACTATAAAAAAGGCTTATGAACTGTACTTTTTTATGTAAAGTTGGCGATCAAGATAAGTCCTGGGCCCCAAAAGTGGTTGAGTTCGTGTTCGAGAACATTGACGGGGTTTAAAAGGGAGGGGTAAATTCCAGCCATTTAAAATTCCAATGGTTTGGGGGGAACCTCGTAATCACGTAGATGATTGTTTTTTTGCATGACGAATATCAAAGGAATTACTAGCAAAACTAAGCGAAAACATTCAGTATCCCAATGTTCCGTCTGCAATGCGACCAGTACCCCTGACAATTCATTACCCATTCCCCAACCACCTGAGGGGCACGCGATTCGGAATCAATTTTCGAAGTACTTCGCCAGAAGCCCGGGCCAATTTCATCCCGTTCCATTGATTTGCCCGATACCTTTTTTTAATCACCAAGGTGAATTTTAATACCTTGTTCGTGACTTGGACCTCCCGAAAAAAAAAGCGGAACTTCTGGATCCCGCCTCAGCAGTGGAACCTCTTGGAAAAAAGGGTTAAGGTGTCCATCTACAGAAAAAAGGGAATCTATCTCACAAATTTTTTTGCAGCGGACGGGATTTAGTATTTTCCAAAAGATATTCCTGGCCTAATGGTCGAACTGAAATTACCATATACGCCCGATAAATAACTATTCATAGATTCGTCTAAAACAAGTCTAAAAGCTGTTTTATTTATAAAGGAAATGAAAAATCCATCGTTCCTATAGTCATTCAAATATGAAAGAAACATATGACAATCTGAAGATGATATTTAGATGTATAAAGTACGAAGATCACAAATGGAAATACAGATTTGAAAGTGGTGGTTATTGAAGGGGCTGCAGTCAGGATACACAAAATACTGCTGCTTTTTGTGTGAGTGGGAAGCCGTGCAAGAGACAAACATTATAAAATAAAGGTTTTCCTCCACGTGAAAAAATAGGGAAATTGGAGTTAAAAAATTTTACCCGAGAACCGTTAGTTCAGAAAGAAAATATATTTACCTCCACTTCACATAAAGTTAGGATTGATCAAAAATTTTGTAAAAGCACTGGATAAAAAGGAAAGCTTTCAACTATTTAAAAGAGAAATTTCCACTTTTTGGGGTGGGAACCCAAAATTAAAGAGGAATTTTTGTTGGGGCCCCAAATTAGGCAACTCTTTAAAGATGCCAACTTCCCCGGACATTTTAAGTGACCATGAAAGACGGGCATGGAATGCATTTGAAAGTGTTTAAAAATTTTCGGGAAAAACCAATTCAGAAAATTATCGGAACTCGTGGAAGAAATGCTCACGGTTTTCATATTTTTAAAAAAGCAACATGTCCCTAAAAATTACTTTTCCATTCCCATTTAATTTTTCCGAAAATCTAGGAGCTATATTTAAGACATGGGAACGATTTCACCAAGACATCGCATCGATAGAGAAAAGATATACTGGAAAGTGGAGCCCGAATATGTTAGCCACTATTGCTGGACCCTAATACGAGACACATCCAGTCTTTCTTATAAAGGAAGAGTTCAAGGAAATGAATATTAAAATAAAATAACACTTGAAAATGTTTATACTGAACATAAATTAACTGTTACTAAAATGTATCATACCTTTTTATTTTTAAATTAATAAATCAGTATTAAATGAGTTTTTATTGAATTTTGCTTAATATCAAAACATGTGTCTCTCCTCATTATTGAAGGCTGATATCGAAAATCTGAAGCCAGATCTGGATTCAGCAGGCCAAAATATATAAAATCAGCCACAATCATTCAGGGAGGAAAAAAAGTTTTAGAATGTTGGTTGATATTTTCCTGTGTACTGTGGTCTAATTTAGGTCTATAACTTTACAATAACACCTGCAATCAAATATTGTACTTAGAA
The DNA here is from genome assembly GCA_019359885.1 of Listronotus oregonensis. Lineage (NCBI taxonomy): Eukaryota > Metazoa > Arthropoda > Insecta > Coleoptera > Curculionidae > Listronotus > Listronotus oregonensis. Next base: position 66,765 of record JAHBCN010001866.1, on the reverse strand, counting down.
ATATATATATATATATATAATATATATATATATATATATATATATATATATATATATATATATATATATATATATATATATATATATATATAATATATATATATATATATATATATATATATAAGATTTCTTTTAATTAAATAATTTGTATTCATTTTCCAGCTAAAACTTAGCATGCTAGTTGTCATAGATTATTGTTTATTTTGCAAACCCTATTCCTAAATATACGTTATAAAAATATATAAACCTTCGCCAATATATCAAGAATTACATAGTAAATATCAACTGAAAATTGTTTACGACATTTTCGGCAAAATAGTATAAAAATTGTAACTTACCTTACCAAATCAGTAACAATAATATACTTTAATTCTTTTTCTATTTTCTTAAATATAAGATGAATGTAAGTAAAAATTTAATATTATTAAAAAAAAAAACAAAATTGCTCAATCTGTAACTGTTAAACTTAATTCAATCTTGGAGTCTATTTTATTTTAAATGAACTTTTAAAGATTCACTTTGAAAAATGTATTCTACTGAACATAACCAACTTGCAAATTTGGTTTTTTACATTGATCCGTGTACAAATTATTTTTAGGTTTAAAAGGAAATTTGATGCTTTAACAAATCAATATTATTAAAGAACGCTGTAGCTTCTAGAATACCATTATTTGCGTGCCGTATAAAAGATGCCCTTAGTTAAATTAATATAACTTTTTTACAATTTTGTACCATGTATCAAAATTTGAACACAAAATAAATTGCTTAGCTAAACATAATGTTTTTCTTCTTAAAGTTTTATTTAATCGTGTCAAAAATATATTATATTATTACGCCGAAAATAAAACCTTTATCTACAATAACATTTATCAAAAATTTGACAAAAAATGGGGGACAGAAGGTTAGGGAAGGTTTTTTTTTGTTGTCACTTTCTTATATCTCTTGTTTTTTGTTTACCCCTAAAAAAATTGTAATACATACATAAAAGTTTTTACAGGGACTTTTTTAGATTTTAGTATTTGGAATAGGTATGATGTTGCAAGCTCATTGATTTTCGTTAAAACCGAAACACCTTTTAACTGAGTTTTAGTTATAAATTTATTTGCCAGTAGTGATACTCTAGTAAATATTCATATGCTTTTGTTGTTATTGCTGCTGTTAGTGTATTTAGTAGATATTTTACGCAAATGCTTATTTATTTTAAATACTTTTAATTTTTGCAAAATAAGCGTTAACTACCAAATCATAAAAAAAATCTTTTTTAGTTTATTATAAGCTTTACTGGGCTTTATATGTATTTAGCCGAGTTTTCCAGCTATGGCCGCAGAATGTTCTTAAAGTTTCATTATACCATTTATTGCCCTTTGGTAGTGTAAAAGTTGTGTCCTCGTCATTTTAATCTTTAATCTAATCCTATACCAAAAAATGTTTTGGATGTTTTGAAGGATAATTGGTAACCAGCTAGGTTTAAATGATTTTTTGGCAATATTAACTACTACAAATTTGTTTTCCGATATTTTTGAGCTGTTTCATCGACATATGTATTTTTGACATGGTGTTGTTGAAATTGTCTTTGTTTCTTTCGTTTGTCTTTGCACTATCCCTCGAAAAAATTTGTGTATATTAACTAAAAAAAGATTTATTAATTATAAAACAAAGTCTAACTGTCGTGCTTTTTTGGCTAGTTCCTTAAATACACTATTAATATAAAATATTTTTTCTCTGTGGATTCTCAACAAAATGGTTATGGAAGGTATATATCCCCATATTTCCGCCCTTGGCCACGCTACTGCAAGCATACAATATAAATCACGGAATTTATTGAAACAAATATATTTTTTTTAAAAAATTCGTGCCAAATTGGACCTATTGGAAATATAGGTGTATTTACAGAAAATTAACTTGTCATCAATAATACTAAATTTAGATCAATGTCATTGCGTTTTTAAAGTATTAATAATTTTAGTTTTGTCCTTACAACATTCTTTAAATTTATTTTTTCATCAGGAGATATAATCATAACCTTCTTCTAGAAATGAGGATTATTAACGGATAAAGCATATAAAATGAACCCTTTGCTAAATAATGAAAATAAAGTTTTTTTTTGTATAGCTAATATTTTTTTGTACCTAAATTAACTATTTAAAAAGGCCTTTTGTGTAATGTAGGCTACTCATGCCTTTGTTCGATTTAGCGCTGGCTTTTCATAACCCTTAGCAGGTGACCATTTGTCTCTTTTATTTGTAATCGACAGCGATCAACTACACTAGCCCTAAAAAATAGTAAATATTTTTAAAATAACAAATTAATCCCCAATTTTTATGATTTACTGACATAAAAGTATGATGTGGCTATTTTATGTTGTTCCCTAATTTTAAGAACTTCTCATACTTTAGTTTTGTAAGGGGTAGTCCTGAAGACAAAAAACTAATTTTACAATACTACGTCCTTATCCAAAGCAGCTGTACACTGACATTTCAAATTAGACCATTTTGTTTTTATACCTGGGTAATGGCTTTTTCTTACAAATTTACCATGAGTGGTTTCCTTATAAATGAACTTAATCTTATAATTAAGCTTCTGCCTTTCGTTTACCGATGAGCTTCTACATATTATATTTTTGTTACTACTGCTTCTAATTATAACTAATAGGATTTAAAGTAGCTTTTATACAATGTCTCGTACGAACAGTGGTCTATAGACTAGTAAAGTTTTATTAAGTAAAAATATAAATACTTTAAAGGTTCAGAGCTACTTCATTATCAGCTTTATATCGTCTACTGAGGGGCCTAACAATGTAGAACTATAGCGTTGTACAGTAAAACGCAGTAGATAATAATTATTGGAAAATGGAACAATTTTTAGCCAAGAAAACCGGATTTGTTACAGGGATACCCTAAATGTTTACATTATGTAGCACTAAAAGTAAACCCTAACGTAATTTGAACATATTTAAACATAATTTGTGCAAATAAATAAAAGAAATAAATAAATTACTGTAATAATATTGATATCAATAAAAATTACATGGACTCAAATTAGGTCTGTAAAATTCCGACTGAAATCAGCACCGTCCAGAGATAAAAAGTCCAAGCACTCGAGCGCTGCCCTCTTTCAGTCAGACAGCTGGTTGAGACGGTGAGTTTTTGCAAGTGCTTTCTCTGATTCGCATCGCATTCACAGGGAGAGTTTTTGCGTGGTATTTGCTTTTGTGTATAAAATTATTATTTTATTATATTTTTGAGATGGACAACATATTTCTCACTTAAAACAAATCAGTCTGATTTCGATGTCAGATACCAAAGTCATACACCGAAAGTTAGATTTAATTAAAAGAAAATTCAAGGAATGAATGCTTTAGCAAATATTAGAAGTAAAAACCACTTCTAACCAAATTAAATCTTAGAACTAAGTAGATAATTCCATGCGTTGAACCCCTAATTGCATCCATTGCCTTCATACCTCAGCATACTTAGGTTTTGTATTAAAACCCTTACAGCCATTTAGCTTATTTAGTATTTGATTGAAAACGGCTGGAGATACTTACCAGTTAAGATAATGGAACTCCAAAAACATCTTTTATTTAAGGATCTCTAGACCATATAATATGTTGCCTGAAAAGACACCTTCCAAGACTTCAAATCTCTAATGTTCCTGATCTGTTTACAGTCAAATTTAAATTAACTTTAAAGTTATTTTATTTTAATGGTTATAGATATTTTTTTTCTTTTAGAAATCCAAAATATGTAGTAGGTCACTATACTCAACTAATTTGGGCTGAAACTACAGATATTGGTTGTGCATTAAGTAGCTACACAGAAAATATTTTTGGTGAAACATGGTATCAGGTTATTTTTGTTTGTAACTACGGACCAGGTGGTAATTATTTGGGACGACCTGTTTACAAAATTGGTAAGATTTATACCCTTAAAACTATTACATTGGTTTTTTGTTTATGAATTTAAAGTTAAAAGAGGAGATCTGAACTATAGGTCCCCACTTGTGGTTTGTGTCAAGTCGTAGTTGACCTTTGGGAATCGATATAGTACGGTAAAGAACATCTGCGTAAATGCTTTTATTTTCTGGGAGGTTATGGAAATATAACATAATTTAAACATTTTTATTAAATATTTAATATTATAACTTTTACAAATTATTTAACTTAACAGTAATTAGGACTTTTAATATAAGTATTCAGCAAGCAATGCAGATATTAAGCGTAATTATCCATTCCATCTGGGGAAAGCCAAGTAGTTTACTTCAAATTAACCATCTAGGTGTAGGCTAATATCCCTGAAACTAGGAGCTTTCTGCAGTTCTCAGTGTGCCTTAGGACCCAAACTCTTAATTCTCCGTCCACTGATTCTAATTCGGTAGACAGGCAGAGATAGTTTCTCAATTTAAAAAAGTATTTAGCATCTATTGTAAATGTGTATATATGAGACTTATTAAAAGCAAACCTATTTTTTATATACCTACGGCCGAGTGATAATCGCGTTGTTAAAGTAAGCTATGGACTTGACAATGGGTTAGATTTAACAAAGAGGTAAAAATGAAAACTCTTGGCAACAGGGCATAACTTTTTAAATTTTAGCTATTTAAATAAAATCAGTTTGGGATTTTGCGTTAAAAACAAATTAAACATATTAAAAATAATTACCTGCACAGAATATGAAAAAAAAATGCCTGTGACTCTAACAAAGTAATTTTATATATTTTCTTTATAAACAAGCAGTACAATAGATAGCTTAAATGAATAATACTGCAAACCTTAAGTTTTCTTTTTTTTAACTGGTTCTTTTATCTAACTCATGCCATGCTTTTTTTGTATTGAATAATTTAGGTAGTATAACATCTAGAGAAATTGCTGTTTTAATTTCATAAATATTAGTAAAACTATTTATTTACAAGAATTGTATACCCGTTTATTCTTTTTAAAACAAAATAATTAAAATAGTTTTATGTTTATTTGTGTATTTATATATGTATAAATTAAAAAAATTAACCTAGAAAATGATTCTTAGATCTTAGGTTAAGGCAAGTCCAAAGCTTTAACATGCGGTACTAAAAAAACCCGTTAAAGACCCGCTGTGGTATATTTCTAAATCGCTGCAATGCCTTGTTCGAAATCCAAGTTAAATGCATTCCAGGGTGTAAAATTTGATCTATGAATTTTCTAATAAATAGATGTTCTTGATTTAATAAACCGCGCATATGCATTTAATTATTTTTACACGCATCTAGAGTAAGTTTCTAGTCAACCATTTGTAGGACTAGGAGTAGCTTAAGAGAGTTTTTACACTGTTCCCGTAATAAAAAGTGCCCTGCACATTATTTACGACTTTTTTTGTTTAACTTTTTGGAACAGATCATGTTCTAACCCGCAGAAAAAAATTTCATCACTTGAAAGCTACTTAGATTATCCATCACAACCTTCGAGCAAATACTGCTAGAGGTATCTTGCAACTTGGTCGTGCGAACAATCTGCGTAAGAGAGAAATAAGAGTAAAAGTACAACATTTATCTCTCACTCTTCGTGCTGATTAGTCGGCGGGGAATGGTATATACCATGCCGACCAATCAGCATGCCGGGCGGGGTATATACTCCTAAAATAGGAGTATAACTTTTCTCTCTTGCTCTACGTGCTAAATAGTCGATGTACTTGTTTTTTAGTATTTTGTTTATTCTAGAACTTAATACTAACTAAATGATAAAGAAACATTTTATAAATCAGGTTTGAGTAAAAATGTCGACACTGTAGATTTAAGGAAGTTAGGATGTTGGATCAATGTTTGTTACTACGTTTCTAATATAACGTATTTATGTGTAAGTAGTAAAGTAGAAAAATAAGAAAGTAAAAAACGTCTATTTTATAAAAAGTAAAAATCAAAGCAGCTATTCCATCACTGAATTTATTAATGAAATGTAATAAGAATAGGCTATATTAAAAAACCTGTTAAAAAACCAAATTTAAAAAAGTTCTGCAGTATTGGTCATTTAAGCTACCTATCGTATTGCTTGTTTTTGAAGGAACTATATAAATTGACTTTGTTAGAGTGCCAAACCTATTTTTTTATATTCTGTGAAAGCAAACTATTTTTTTATACGTTTAATTGATTTTTAAAGCAAAATTCCGAACTAAGTTATTTATTGTCATTAAAGTTACTACGTTGTCAAGTTTTTTTATTTCTCACTCTTTGTTAAATTTAACCCATTGATAAGTTCATTGCTAACTTTAACAATGCGATCATCACATCACATATATATATATATATATATATATATATATATATATATATATATATATATATATATATATATATATATATATATATATATATATATATTATTTTTTTACTCTTATTCTTGGGTATAGGTTACTCGACAATTTAAAACAACATATTTCAACGTTTCGCCCTCATGTTTGGGGCTTTTTCAAGATATAATATACTAAAATAAAAATATAAATGAGTTAAAATATGGATACCCCCTGTATACACACAACATTTTTTATATCAAATTTAAGATTATTATGACAGACAAAAATACAAAGTACATGAAACAATGAAATAAAATTTAAAACACGCGGCAAAATTTTTAAATTATTATTTACAATAAAATGTTTTATATTTATTTACTATAAATTAAAACTTAAAAAAATCTGTACATACCTTGAAAGCCTATTATCTCCGTCGCTCAGTAGTATGGAAAGCGAACTCGGACCAGGAAATAAAAACGTTTTTATTATTTTATACATATTTTTTATAATTCTTTTTTAATATTACTATACGGAAGTATTAATTTTAAGGATATATACTAAAATGTACATATATAAAGATTGTCCTAAAATAGCAACAATTTAAAAAATAATTATTCAAAACTTAGTTAATAAGATTGTGTTATATTTGACTTAATTTATTGATGTCCTGTTTGTCATTTACTGTATTTCGCTCCTTTTTTATACAATGTATCATTTCCTTAATTGTTAATTTGTGGTAATTGTTGTCTTGAGTCAAAATTGCGGTATCCTTAAAATTAAATTCATGTTTTTTATTTTTCTCATGTTTGTGCAAAGCAGTGAAAAAGCCCCAAACATGAGGGCGAAACGTTGAAATATGTTGTTTTAAATTGTCGAGTGACCTGTATCCAAGAATAAGAGTAAAAAAATAATATTAAAGGGTCCTGTGTCGTTTAGCTCCATTCGATTAGAAAAAAATAAATATTACAGATAAAAAGAACACATTTGGTTTAGTAGATTTCTAAAAGAAAAAAGCCGAAAAAATGCATTTTTGTAGAGAAAAATGAAATTAAAAGTGGAAAAAATACTATGTTTTTAGGTTAAGTAAAAGGCCAAGATTTGCGACGTTGTCGGATCAAAAAAAAATTGTTCGACGGCGCATTTATGATAAAGAAATTTTACAATTTAATGAGGAAAACCTAACAACTAACCAAAAACTAACCAGAACTAGGTAATAGTTTGAAAGTTGTTGTTTGTTAGTTCTGATTGGTTGTTTCTATAAAAAAAAAACTTTATTTCTGCTAAATGGAAAAAAACCACCTTCAATAATAACAAATTATTAGAAAACATCTGGCAACATTGCTTTTTTAAGGAGGAAATCCTAAACAAAATGACATCGTATCATCTCTTTTTGTAGGTATTCTTTCTCACTTTTTTCATGTTGGTCAGCCATATTATTTTAGTATATTTTACATGGAAAATAAAGAAATTATTTTATTTTGTGTTAATATGAGTGAAAAATTAAGTTTTTCAGACCCTATGTGTTTTAAAATGGTGTAACAAATAAGTGAAAAAAAAATTATATCAAAATATTGCTGTTTAAAAATGGAGCTAAAGTTCACCGAAACCAATATTAAATTATACACGTATATATACCAATGATTTTTTACTATCTTTTTAGTTATGCCACAGATAGGAAATATTGAAACTTTAAGGCATCCTGGTCGGTTAGTAGGTAAAAACATAACACTCCTATTCATTTTTAGGGAAACCTGCTTCTGACTGCCCAAAAAATGTAACAAAAAACCCATTTTATAAAGGACTTTGTGGAGATTCCCAGAGTTCAGCAGAAGCTACGAATTACACCTTGGATATTTTCCAACTTAACTAAGTACTTAGTTTAATTTTTATGCTGGGAAATTATTTACCTAAAATGGTCACACGTGCAGCGCAGACATTATACTTTGGTCGTTTTTGATGGAGAAAAACATAAGAAATCATTATAAGTCCATTTAACAATAGGATTTTTGTTTTTTAAGTAAGGTTATGAATGGATTTAATATTATTTCGTTAAAAGTGTCAACATTTTTTATCTGTGTAAAGCCTAAAAATATATAATATATAAAAATATATAATAAAAATTGTGGATTGTAGTTTGAATGATATTCCTAAGACTTTTTGTCTTTGTGTCTGCCTGTGATGTTCTCTTTCACATAATAAACATTTAGGTGCAATTAAATACTAAAATATGTATATTGTAATAAAGTGTATTTTATTTTTGAAAAAATGTATATATATGTATTATATATATATATATATATATATATATATATATATATATATATATATATATATATATATATATATATATATATATATATATATATATATATATATATATATATATATATATATATATATATATATATATATATATACATATATAATATTTTATATATATATATATATATATATATATATTTTATATATATATATATATATATATATATATATATATATATATATACACATATATATATATATATATATATAAAGATTCTAAATTCTTGGGGATTCGGTCTAGGGCTAAAGTAAAACTCTTTTTTTACTAAACGCCGAGCTTTCGGAAATTTATTTTTTCCTTTTTCAAGGCTACAATATAAAGAAAAATCTTTTACAATCAAAAAATTAATCTACAAATGCAACTTATTGTTTTAAAACGATAAAAAAATATATAATAAAATATAACAATAAAACTTACCTGCAAAGTGAGTTTTCTTAAGGCTAGAGTCATTATAAGAAACATAATCAATTTATTGTTTTACATCTTAGTGCTCATAATTTTTGAATTTAATTTTTTTAACATTTATACATTCTAGTGTTTTCTAGAACATCTTGAAAAATACTGTTAAGTTAATACATATCGAAATCAATAGCAGTAGTGGTATTATCAGGACAACATTCCTTTGTAGGGTTTTTTTTTTTTGTTATTTCGTCGAAAAAATATGTATAAAGTGTGCATGTCGGAAATTTCACAGAAAATTCTTTTAAAAATTATTTAGGATTTTTTCATTCTTTATATTTTATTATACAATTATTATAAAAATAAAGATGGATACAAAAAAAAATTTTCTTTCTAAATTAATTATCGTTTTATTTTAAGTTTTCTAATAGGCTAGAATAAATTATGCTTAGATCGTCAATATCTTTTCTTTTATTCATTTTATATATATATATATATATATATATATATATATATATATATATATATATATATATATATATATATATATATATATATATAAATAAATATATAAAATAAAACATTCTAGAAGTGGATAGAAAATCTTCATATGATTAGATATTGTTTAATACGGTTAATATTAATGTTTAGATAAAGCCAATTGTGCAATTTAAAACTAAATTTTGGCTTCACCTTTCTTGCTGGCATAAAAATTTCAAGAAAATTATTTTTTTTCCATATAATCTGTCGGTGCGTCAGTGGATTTTATCAAATAAAGTTGTCTTAAGAGTGATTTCTTGACCGTCAGAACATGTGACAAGCCGCCCATGCTGGACGCAAGTTAAAACACAGTAGGGCAGAACATCCAATAAAACATAGAAATTAAAAAACCCTGTTTCACCTGTGGGGACTAAAAGTTATTCTGAAAAAAAGATTAACTCATATAAAGTACAAAACATAATGACGATAAAACTATAAATACAGGGTTGTTTTAAAATATTTGTATAAATTTAAACTTTTATATATGCCATTAATTAAAAAAAAAACACTAAAACACAAAAACTAATTTGTATTAATATTTATATCTTTTTAATGTTTCTAACAGCTCCTCGAACCCCTTAATATCCAGCTACTGTAACTTTTATTTCAAATAGCAACCTAAGTCAAATAGAAGCTCTATAAAAAGGTCTAAAAGACCCAAACTAAATAATTAAATTAACAAGCGGGTGTCTATTTCAAATTTGTCTACCCCTCCGAGGAAAGACACTGTCTTTTTTAAAATCCATAAGAAAGAAAAAAATTGATAGCTAGTTTAAAAAGTTACAAGGAAGATGCTAAAAATATGACAATGATAAAAATCATAATAAATCATTTATAAGTTTCCTACAAAATATCAGACTTTTGAGCAATCCTGTACAGGGAAGTTACCTAGACAAGCGCGCGTCGGTCAATAGCTTACAAACAGGAATTTTGTTGACAATTTTTAAACAAAAACCAACTTTGCTTAAAATTTGAAATGCTATAAAGTTAGAATAAAGAAAGGAGCATTTAATAATTTTTTAACTTAAAAATCTTGGTATATATATTTTTAAAATGCATCTAAGTCAAAAGATAGTAATTTATATTCTACTTAAATATATGTATAAATATAGATTCCAATTTTATAACGAGGAAAATAATATGGGACCAGACAAGAAAGGGTGGTTTCTAGAAAGAGAGAAAGGCATTTTTAACGAGACGAGATACCCATTTTTTCTTGAATTTACGAGACAAAACAGGTCGTCTCGTGACAACACTACAATCTGCACCTTTTCGTTTAATATTGAAAAACAAAAATTAATAAAACAGAAACAACACCGGCGAGAAATGTGTTAAAATCGATGATTAGGATTTTTACAAAGGTGAAAACCCCACTAAGCAAAAAATGATCCTAACTACGTTACATTTATGTTTTCTTATTTCTTTGTTACGTTAATCATCTTGAAACAATAACAGCGCCTTGAACCTAATAGTTTCGTTATATTTCTTTCAACTTAACAAAATCGTAGTTACGTTAAAAATACAACATTTTGGTTTCGAAACTTACACGGCCTCGTTACGTATTTTGCATTGGTTGGGCCTAACACATATTCTGAAACATCCACGTTATATAACTTACGTTGTAAAAAGGTTTTTCTAAGGATTTAAATAGGTGGTTATGTTATGTTAATTATATAACATTAAAAGATCTTTTGGATTCCTAATGTGTGGTGTATGGTAATAATACAGAATGGTTAATTAAGTATGGTCATAAATCGTATTTTGTTAACCATGTACAGCAACATATGGATGGTACAGCTTTAAAACAAAAATTAGTAAAATACTTTATCACTAGGAGGCGCACGATACTAAGTATATTAAAAAGGGCAAACTTTTTTATTATAAAGTAATTGATCACGGATTTGATTAAAATTACTAAACGATTTTTCACTTCTTTCTTCATATACTATTTTCTGTTAAACATCTAGAGTAGGCGAAAATTTACTTATACGCAAAAAAGCAGTAAAGTGAAACATATTTTTTAAACCGTAGGCTGCTCAAGTAAAAAGATTTGATTAATATCCTTCGTGTTTGAGTTTTCTAAAGCTAAAACTGTGAAGTACCCTATCGATTATTAAAACCTCAAGAAATTAATTAATTAACAATATTAAAAAAAAGTTTACCCTAAAGTTTTAGCATTTTTGTGTATAAAAGTAAATGTTGCGTCCACTCTGCTAATAAAGATGCCACTGAAAAAATATGGATGTAAAAACATGTTGTGATAAATCGCCTGTTATTTTTGATAATCATTTTTTCGTCCACCCCAAAATAGTACAATAGTTTCCAAGATAAAACCAGTGACAAGTAACTATCCCTTATAAAAAAAACTAATATAAACTATAGGGAAAAATGTATTCATAAAAATATCTGATGTCTACAACTCTCCTTTCATATTTCCAAAATGTTTGTACAGATATAGAAAGCTTATTTTCTAAATCCACATAAAGTGTAACAGTTCATATAAAAAAATGTTTATGTGATAATGTTTATCTTTCTTAATTTACTTTATAAAAAGTCTTAAATATTTTGTGATGTGTAAATATGAGTAATATTAAAAAAAGTGAAAAGGTCTAAAGTTAGGTATAAAAATTGCCTACATAATTTATAAATGCTTATTAAAAAACAACCGTATGTACATGTATTTTTAATATCCATGTTCTGTTCTATTTTTTCCTTCTAGTTGAACCTGGAAAAAAAAACTTTGTAAAATATTTGCCCCAAAACTTTTGGTTACTGACCTAATTGCTTCATTAATTAAAAAGATAATTTTATATCACAAGTTTGGCAAAAAAAAACTATATTTGCAGATATTATAATAGATACTTTATTTCCCTATTATAAAGGATAAAAACCTTGTGTTGTCTTTAACTACAATTTTTTTAAATATGGCGTCAAATTTTCTCTTATATTAGCTACTCGATTAGCCATTACTAAATGGTAGAGTAAACTACTGATAAACCACCCAATTAAAAAAAACATTAAGACACTTTGTACTATATAATTATTTTGCTTTTATTTGATAAACAATCCAATTAAAAATTCAATTTATCCCTTAAGAAAACTTTTACTTACAGTTATATTAGTTACGTTACTTGAGCATATTAAACCCACGCCCTTCTTTTTAACTGCCAATCCACTTTTTGATTAGTTGTCATTTGAAAACATAATGTGCTGCATCTAAAATTTATTTAAAAATTAATTTTCTAATAATTTTATTATTATTATTATTAATATTACTATTATTTATGTGTCAAGGGTCTAATATCAGGGCCTCTAAAAAGTACAAAATAAAATACTTTACAGTGAATACTTTAAGTTACAACTTTGATCAAATTCATTTAACCAAAGTATTTCATTTACTTAAAATACCCAATTTTTGCTAAATAAGTCCCCTAAAAAGTTTTGTTTGACCGATCAAAAAATACCCATTTTCTGGTAAAAATTTTGGCCAGAAAGTAACTCTTTTTCGATCTAGACCAGAAAGTGGTTATTAAGGACCATTTAAATTTTAAGCAAAGTTGGTTTTTGTTTAAAAATTGTCAACAAAATTCCTGTTTGTAAGCTATTGACCGACGCGCGCTTGTCTAGGTAACTTCCCTGTACAGGATTGCTCAAAAGTCTGATATTTTGTAGGAAACTTATAAATGATTTATTATGATTTATATCATTGTCATATTTTTAGCATCTTCCTTGTAACTTTTTAAACTAGCTATCAATTTTTTTCTTTCTTATGGATTTTAAAAAAGACAGTGTCTTTCCTCGGAGGGGTAGACAAATTTGAAATAGACACCCGCTTGTTAATTTAATTATTTAATTTGGGTCTTTTAGACCTTTTTATAGAGCTTCTAGTTGACTTAGGTTGCTATTTGAAATAAAAGTTACAGTAGCTGGATTTTAAGGGGTTCGAGGAGCTGTTAGAAACATTAAAAAGATATAAATATTAATACAAATTAGTTTTTGTGTTTTAGTGTTTTTTTTTAATTAATGGCATATATAAAAGTTTAAATTTATAAAATATTTTAAAACAACCCTGTATTTATATTTTATACTGTATGACACCCGATGACTTTCTTGTTGTTATAACAAGTTTATTTCAATGAAAAACTTTTCGTTAAATTATAAATAAAAACACAATAATTATTATTCACTTAATAAAAACGGCAACGCTGCGTAGCTTCTAGCAGATAAAAATAAAATATTCCAATAAAATTTGATTGTCAGCAAATAGTATCTCAAAAAAAGAATCTGGGCGTCTATGGTGAAAACTATGTTGTCTTTGATATCTATAAAGAAATAAAAAAATTGCAGCCGGAAGGTAACCTCGTGGGCACCTAGTATTTACATATTACATTACCTCTATATACTTGTATAGTTTAACAAACCAAGTAATAAGTAAAAAAACACCCAATATAAGTTTTGACACCTTTAGTATAATCAACAAAAAATGTTAAATAATATAATATATTTAAATCTTTATTTAATTTTAAATAACCCAAAATTTAATAAAAAACTTTAATTTTTGTTGGTGCCACGGAAGATCTGAAATTATCCCTTACTATTATTGACAAATAATTTATTTAAAGAGCCATCTAATTTTATAAAACCTAAAATTAAAACAAAAAAATCTCTACTCTTGGTCTCAGGGAATTTATAATTAAACTTGTATTTTTAACTTATATTTTTATGTATGTGCTAATTCTACATGGGCTAATTGTATCTTACTCAACAGGCCTTATTTGGAAGTGTCTTAGTAATCGTGTCCATGCTTTAAAAAATAAGGTCTTGAAAACAATCAGCTAACCTTACTTTTCTCCTTTTAAACTTTGTGATTTATTATAATAAATTTAATAAGTTTGTTATTGTGTTTATTTATTTATAAGTTGATTGTCGCATTTCAGCTTTTTAACTTTTTTGTTTAACATTGCAATACGTTTCTAATTTTGTGTCTGATAATGTTGGAAACGGTGAAACATGGAACCAATTGTGATTGAATTTTTATTTTTACTCTTAATAATAATAAAAATAATTTTAAATATTATTTATTAAAGATATTTAGCTTACTAGTTAATGTAATAATCACGTTTAAGTCTAGCACTTATTAAAAGAATAAATCCGTCAAAAACTTACCTTTAGTGGTTTTGAACATAAATCTTAGTATTTTTGGGAAGGTGTTACAAACTCTATGTGTGTCATTGAAAGAGTGTCAAAGAAAAATTTGGAGATTTATCCTCTGATTTTAAAGTGTTCACATGCTTAAGAATATTGTTGTACCCAATGAGCTGTTAGATTAACTGGAGAAAGCATCGATTTGACATAATCGTGGCATCATAAACGTACATTCTAAGGTTCTGCCGAGCGATGAATGAACCTCTATACTCAAACAATAAAATCCACCAAAAACCCGGGAAAATGGTTACTACAGATGCTATTTTGTCGTAAAGCGTGGCTGCCAAGTATCTTTCTGCTTCATTTACTTGATAGTATATTATGATTAAATTTTACTTAATTTACATCAAAATAAGCTCTACTATTGTGTTTTAAACTGTCAATAATATTTGCTAAATTTATTACTATAAAGTATTACACAGAAAAGTAATGATATCAAAATACTATTTTGTTTTTGGACAGCTACTAATAAAGGCGCGACAACGTGACAACAGTGCATTTTTCGTAGAGGCGTACTTCAGCCAACGACTAATAGTCGTTGTACTTCGGCCACCTTAGGCTTCGCCTGACAGATTTTTTTTTTAAATCTGGGCTGTTTGGCCTTTCATATCGCCTGACAGATGATACATTAAATAGGGCGTTTTAGTATGAATGTTAGTTGTTGTTTTTGGGTTATTTTTGTGACAATACACAAATTTTAGTTTTGTGTAAGTACTTTTAATAAATTAAAATGGTAAGGCAGTGCCAAGTGTGAAAAGTGACGGATATTATTCCTAGATTATTATTTCACAAGTAAGTACAAACTAAGCTTGTCCCATTCTATCGCCAATCATAAACACAAAACATGTTGGGCGTAGCTCTCGATTGCGTTTATGAATGAAATGCTTTCTCTATCTATGCTGTCAGCTCATTGGTTGTACCTTTCCTTTATCAGTATTTTCTGTACACTTAAATATCACCAACTTTTGAATTATCTTCATAAACTTTGATCCTAAATTATACACACTTTTTGATAAAGCGATACCGTTTTACGGTATTATTAATTTCAATGCAAAAAATTACTCAATTTTAATTTATTTTGGATTTGTGGTATTGCTAACTACAAATAATGCAATACTGTCAGAGTAAAACCATATAGTCGAGGCAACGTGGCACAAAAATGGGCCTTACGAGGGATTTTTTGTGCAGTAAGATGGATTTGAATGCGGTTTTTTGCATTCGATTCGTATGAATGTCTAGAAACTTTGTAAACAAATTGAATTACTCGGGGGTTTCTGAGGTCGCTAAACACGAATATGACATTGACAAGGGCCTATGGAGTACCTGGTGCACGCTAAGGATGGTGTAAACGTCGTCATCTGGAGTTTTACGACAATTCCTCCTAATATCAGCCCAATTTCGTTACTCGGGGGTTTTCGAGATCTCTGAACACGAATATGATATTGGCAAGGACCTGCGGAGTACCTGGTGCGCGTTAAGGATGGTATAAACGTCGTCTTCTGGAGTTTTATTAAAACTTCCTTAATATTAGCTATTTTTTTTACTCGTGGGGTTTTTGTGGTTGCTGAACACAAATATAACGACGACAAGGACCTGCGAAGTACCTGGTGTGCGCTAATAATGGTATAAACGTTGTCCACTGGACTTATACGACAATTTCTCCTAATATCAACCCAATTTTGTTACTCGGGAGATTTTCGAGGTCGATTGGGCTGATATTAGGAGAAACTGTCGTAAAACTCCAGAAGACGACGTTTACACCATCCTTAGCGCGCACCAGGTACTCCGCAGGCCTATGTTAATGCCATATTCGTGTCCAGCGACCTCGAAAACCCTCGAGTAACAAAATTGGGCTGATATTACAAGAAATTGTCGTAAAACTCCAGAAGACGACGCTTACACCATCCTTAGCGCTCACCAGGTACTCCGTAGGCCCTTGCCAACATATTCGTATTCAGCGATCTCGAAAACCCCCGAGTAACAAATTCGGGTTACATTTCGACCATTATTCGCATAGTAATAAATTTTTTATAAATGCATTTCGAAAAAACATTTTTTTAATGCACAAAAGCAGTTTCTCATTTCCCATTAATTAAATTTGTTCACAAAGTTTGTAGACGTTGATACGAATTGAATGCAAAAAACCACCTTCAAATCAATCTTACTGCACAAAAAATCCCTTGTGCATTACTTCGTTTTCTCGACTAATAGACGATCTCACTATGCCTAAATATTTTGTTCTTATGTAATAATAATGTTATTTGAATGAAGTCTGGTTCCCTGAAGTTTCCATGAG
The DNA here is from genome assembly GCA_019359885.1 of Listronotus oregonensis. Classification (NCBI taxonomy): domain Eukaryota; kingdom Metazoa; phylum Arthropoda; class Insecta; order Coleoptera; family Curculionidae; genus Listronotus; species Listronotus oregonensis. Next base: position 49,742 of record JAHBCN010001866.1, on the reverse strand, counting down.
GTCACCAAACCAATTGCTAAATAAGCTCGACATTTTCTACCCTACAGGCAATTATAAACTTGGAAATCACTTCTCTGAAGATAAACAATGTATTTTTTTGTCAAATGTCAAATGTTGATGACAATGTGTGGTTAAAACACTTAGAGTGTTTTTGTCTTAATATGTGTTTAACTTTCAGGTAATTGTCTCGAAAGTTGCCTCCACTTGGATTTTGATTAAATTTGGTATACAAAGGTTTTTTGGGGCGCTGATCATGAATATAAAACATTTTTTCGGCAACGTTTCCTTTTCGAGATATTCATCATTAAAGTTAAAAATAAAACTAACTTTATTTTCACTATCCCTCCATTTTTTGCCTAGAATTCTTAATTTATGCACTAAATTGACATACTATATTTTATAAACACCTTTTAAAAACTTGTTTTTATATTTATTTTACACCATTTTTCCCATTAAATTGCAAACCTCCACTTTCAAACGCCGCTTACGCCGCAACCATGTATACACTAGAGATTTTATCAGCAAATATGGCTGCGCCCTTTCACATTAAACCTTTACAATTTGATTTAAATTATGTGTAAAAATATTAAACTATGTACAAAAAGAAGAAAAAATAGTAACGAAAATAGGGTTGGTTTGATTTTTAACTTTGATGATGAATATCTCGAAAACAAAACGTTGCCGAAAAAAACGTTTTCAGATTTAGCGCCCTAACAAAAAAACCCGTTTACCAAATTTGGCCAAAATCGGAGTGGAGGCAACTTAAAAGTAATAGTAAATGTGCGTAGGAGGAGCTGATGATTAGACATGGTAAAATATCTAATCGACATTATTTAGTTAACTTAAAAATGTTATTAATACCTAAAATAGTTATAAAAAATTATTTCAAAAAAATGTTTTAAACTGTTTTTCTTTAAAAATAATACTAAAATTTAAAAGAATAAAAATTTGTGTCTTATATCAATACCTTTTTAATACATTTAAATTACTATTTGCTAGTTTTATACCATCGTATATACATCATACCGTAGTATGATGTATATATATGATTGCAAACATATATTTTGTATTTAGCAACATAACTATAAATTACCAGAGAGTGCAATACTAAATCGTCATTAATTTATTTTAAAATGTAAACCATATCCAATTTGTCTCCTCAATGTGACATTAATAACCTGGAAAAGTTTGTTTAAAATCGAAAATGTTCATTAAAATGAAATTTCTCGTATTTGCTTAATAAATGTAATATTTATATCAATTCATTGGTAAATTCGGTTAATATGGACATTGGTATTGGCCAATATCAAATAAATTAGTATTTAAAATATGATATTTGTTGTTTCGGTGAAATTTAACTTTTTCTTTTTAGGCGCTAAAGATAATACATATCGAACATTTATTTATTAAATAAAATAAAAGTTAAAATTATCGGCAATAATGGCATACACTTTGCTTTAAAATATTTATCCAAGCCAGGTGGTGTGTCACTAAGATGAACATGATAACGAAACTAGCAGAAGCAAAATTTTGTTTTGGTTTTATTTTCCTAATTTAAAATGTTGTGCCTCTTGTTTCATCAAAAAAGGCCGTTTTTCTGCTAGTTCAAGGATATGGTAGCAGAACCACACTTTAATATTGGTAATCAAAAATTATTTTCTTTGTTTAAATATGCCAAAATTTAAGGGTTCTTAAAGGTTTCTCATTAGCATAGATTTTATTGAAATTTAAAAACACCAATACCTAAAGAAAAATATATATAAAAAACCGGGTCGTGTAGCACAAGTGTGTGCAACATTTTAAATAAAAATAACACAGGCCCACAAAAAAAGGTGGTGTGTGCTGGGTGTTGGACTAGGATTTTCAGGCGTATTTTTTTCGCTAAACACGAATCTGAAGTCAAACAGCAAAAAATGGAGAAAAGACGTAATTTCAGATATTAACAATTTTTTTGAAAATTTAAAACATCAATACCTAAAAAACTAAAAAATACATATAACTTTATATAACATTGACTATGTATTTTTACAAAACCTTTTATTTTAGTTATATAACTTTTTTGTTTTAATGCAATATTTTTCGAGTTATAACCAAAAACCGAATTTTCAAGATTTTTACAAGGTATACCTCTGGACAAAATTTGAAAATTAATTTTCTCTCATTTTTGGATTTTTTCTGCAAAGTTTGAGTGATCTAGGATACTAGTGAATAAAATAAAATATTTATTATAAAAAAACCCCTAAAATCACATTAAAAAATATTTTTTTTCCTATTTTGGATTGAAATTTGTTGCTAAAATTACATTTTTAATTATGTTTATATACATTTTCATACAGATAATTTAAAAAGCCTTCTTTTTTGTTTAATAAAAGTTTTTGTATCTCTTATAGTTTATGCAGTGAGGACATAAAGTCCGCCGCCCCCCCTTTAACTTTTGAACCGTTGGGTATATTGCGATGAAATTTGGCGCGGTGTTATATCAGACAATTTTCTATTTTTTTAGTTGAAAATGACAACTTTACATGTCAAAATGACAGCTGGGCATGGTTTCGCATTATTTTCTTAAATGGAATAGTGGGTCATGCGACACCTCATTTTGAAGGTCTTTTTATGTTGAAGTTCAACCTGCGATTTTGAAAACATTTGATTCATTTATTTTGAAATGGCGACCAGTTTTAAATTTAAACTCCTTATTACGTATCTTTGGAAGGTAGGTAAGTATTTTTTATCTTCGCATGCAATAATTAATTAGTTAGTGCTATGGTTACCTAATATTTGTCATTCTAAAACGTGTATGTCAAGTTGTTTCAAAACTTGCAAAAATATCATTGAATTGAAATTGCGCGTCCGTTAGAAGAAAAAATTAAAGCAGTTATCATCTTTGGTGGGGTTAATCGGAATTATCATAATGCAGTTCGCATCTTCAATGAACTTTTTCCCGGACGGCCAATATGCAGGAAATACTTACAAGCTTATGTCAAAGTTTCAAGTATTCGGTACGGTAAAAGATGCCTCAAGATCTGGAAGGCCCAAAATTCCCGAAGATGTTAAAGTGCAGGTCCTAGCTGAAATGGTAGTTTCTCCCCAGCAAAATACTAAGGGCGTAGCTGACACATGCAATATTTCACGTTCTTCCGTTAAGAAAATTTTAAAAAGTAATAAATTCCATCCCTACAAGATGAGAATTGTCCATGAATTAACAGAAGATGATCCTGACAGGCGATTACAGTTTTGCGAGATTATGGCACAAAAGATTGAAGAAAACCCCACTTATCTGAGGCAAATTTGCTTCAGCGATGAAAGTACCTTTTTTCTGAATGGAATAGTCAATATTCAAAATTGCAGGTATTGATCCCATATTTTTGGAAGGAAATTTAAACGGCCCCACATATCATTGAATGCTTCAAGACACCATTACTCCACTTATTGAAGATGTTGTTGCTCAAAATCCATTTGAATTTCAATTAGAAATTACGTTTCAACAGGATGGCGCCCCGCCTCATTATTTCAGAGATGTTAGAAATTACCTTGATACAACCTATCCGAATAGGTGGATTAGTCGCCGAGGTCCGACAGAGTGGCCAGCTCGCTTACCGGACTTGACACCCCTTGGTTATTTTCTATGGGGCTACGTCAAGTCTCAAGTTTATAAAACAAGTCCTGATTCTCTAGATCACCTTCGACAACGTATTATTGATGTGTGTGCAGGAATAACCCCTGCATAATGTTAGGGAATAATCCTCTAACAGGATGTTCTATTGTCAAGAGGTCTAAGGTGGACATTTCCAACATCTTTTAAAGTTAATATTTTATATTTTTTTCTTCTTCCTCACTTTTTATTTTTCTATTAGTTCTAATTTGTTAACTTTTTTAAATTTGTTTAATTAGTTATTAATTAAAAAAAATAGTTATTAATTAAACTAATTAATTAGTTTTGTATTAGTTACTTACCTAACATTTTTGTATGTTACCAGTAGGTACATTGTAAACTCAAAAAATAACCAAAAAATAAATTATTGGTCGCCATTTCAAAATAAATGAATCAAATGTTTTCAAAATCGGACGTTGAATTGAGCATAAAAAGACCTTCAAAATGAGGTGTCGCATGACCCGCTATTCCATTTAAGAAAATAATGCGAAACCATGCCCAGCTGTCATTTTGACATGTAAAGTTGTCATTTTCAACTAAAAAAATAAAAAATTGTCTGATATAACACCGCGCCAAATTTCATCGCAATATACCCAACGGTTCAAAAGTTAAAGGGGGGGCGACGGACCTTATGTCCTCACTGTATAGTCGTAGTCCAAATATTTCGTGGTAGCAGGTTTCTGCCGGTAAATCTACCGTGTCGGTTTTTTGGGTTTTTCTCGATTTTTTGCTGTTTGACCCCCAAGTTTGACTTTAGATTCGTGTTCAGTGGAAAAAAATACGCCAGAAAATCGTTTTTTTGTGGGCCGGTTTATTATAAGTGGAAACAATTTCAAAAAGTTTTCTATTTGGCATCGCCAAGAATATTCATGCCATAATTTAGGATTCTTTTTTAAACTATAAGTAGTGTAAGGGGTCACCTACGTATGGGAACCTTTCAGGGTGGTGGGAATTTGAAGAATAACTTACTTGGGCCAGGTTTATTATTAATGACGTCTACCAGGACCGTGGAAAATTGTGACACACGCCAATTACCTGATCGAGTGTATGCGCCAATTATCTGTACATGAGTTAGATGAACTCAGAACCGTGACAAAATCGTAGCACATGTTAAACGAGCTATTTATATTTTAAATGATGTCCTCCTCGGGTCTGCTTCACTATGATAATTAAAAAAGTTTCGAAGCTGGGAATCCATCCGTCATCCTTTGAGTAGCGGGTTAAAAAGCAGATATTGACTTAAAATAAAAAATATTTGTAAGAAGAGGTCGTACTTTAAACCAAAACATAAAAAAACCTAAATTTTATCCTTAATTTTTCCACAGGACGTAAAATATTTTAGGGGCAAAAATAATTTTTATTTCTTCTTATATGATAATAAGCCATCAGTATTTTGGAAAAACTAAAATTTAGAAAAACATTTGAAAATACTTGTCTACACTCAGCTAAAAAATTACCAAAATCGAAGAATATTTTAAAAAGTTACAGGACTAATAAAATGACTGAAATAATAAATGTTCGGATTTTATTGTCGGAAAGTGTATTATAATATGAATTAGTAAGACGTCTTTCTCAGAGTTGGCTTTAAAAAAAACTAAAAAATTAACAGATACTTAATATGTGTCATATAAATTTTTTCAGTTTTTTTTTAACTAATTGGGTCATTTTACCACTTCTAAAAATTTTAAGTGCAGTTTTCAAATTATAAAAAGACAGAAATGATATTAGTTTTTGAGAAGGGATTTCGTAATGCTACTAGCGCGCTTCAAATGGCATTTGTAAAAAAAATCATTGTCAGATAGAAGTCGATTTTGCAATAATAGATTGTTTAATCGTAATAACGCATATTATACTCGTAGCAATAAACATTTTAACCGTTTAACAGTTTTCCAGAAAATTTTCAGTTCCAATGTGTGGTTAGGGATATTAAACCGAAAATTTTATACCATTTCAACCAATCAGATACTTAATTTCGACATTGTTATTATGGTAACCAGCAAATTTTCTGAAATTTTTTCATCCACATGAGCTTGTAGATGTAAAATTATTAAGTGGAAATTTCCCTGCACATGACATAATTAGACAATAATAATATTTTTTCATTCAATATTTACTTTTAATATTTATGGGGAAGGCACATCGTACAGTATAGGGGATTTTTTTTACTTTTCCCCTGCCCTAGTAAAATTTAAAAAATATATTAGATAAATTATTATATAAAATTAATTGATTTTATACAATTTTTTTAAATAGGTTTTGGGGAATTGTCAATATTGACTAAAAATGAAAGTGAATACGTTCGTATTGCGAAAGATTTTTTTCTGATATTCCCCGTGCCCCGTGAGTAAAATAAAATATAGATATAATATTAAATAAATTATTATATAAAATTAATTAATTTTATACAATTTTTTTACTAGGTTTCAGGGAAATGTTAATATTGACTAAAAGTGGATACGCTCGTATTTTTGAAGAAATTTTTTGATTTTTCCGTGCTCTAGTAAAATAAAATATATAATATCGGATACATTTTTATAAAAAATTTATTGTTTTTATACAATTTTCTTACTGAGTTATGGGGAACTGTCAATATTGATTAAAAATGAAAATGGATGTTCGTATTGCGGGAGATTTTTTTAAATTTTTTCCGTGCCATAGTAAAATAAAATTTATAATATCAGATACATTATTATATAAAAACAATTAATTTTATATAGTTTTCTTACTAGGTTTTGAAAAAATGTCAATATTCACTACAAGCCAAGGTTATATACAGCAAAAAAAACTATACCTATACATATGTTTTTTAAATATAATTCCGGTATAAAATTTTCTTACCGAATCCCCCACGAGCTTAACATAATGGCGGAAAATTTGCCTCGTACATGAATTTTTAAAGTTGCTTTGCGACTCGTGAAATTTTTCAAAAAAATCATGTACTCAAAAAATTTCCGACAATAATAATTCATGCTCTGGGAAAATTATATGTGAAAACTTGTGGGCACGTTCTTCTTTCAAGACAATTTGACCGGTTTAATTTACCTCGACTTTTTATCTACATTTTTTAGATCTTTTAAATGACCTTTTATTATTATTTTTTTTAATTTTAGGTACTTCAAACAGAATGGTGCCCGGTCTATAAAGATCGTCGATGTGTGAGACTTTTAACAAGTTTTAAACCAATTGCGATTAATAAATGTATGAATGGTATCCTGACAACTGCATTTAAAAAAATTGCTTTATAAACCACAAAGATAGTCGAACGTTCTAGGACTTTCTACTTACCCTACATAATGAACCATTGTGTACATTTTACGGTGACTTTGAGCTTGACCTGGAAAATATCCTTGATGAATATTTTACGGTTAAGTTGACTTTTTAAATAGGAACGCCTATTTTTCATTGCAGAAATGGAAAGCCGAAAAAAATCCGCATCTAATAGTACTAATTAGTTAAGGGTCAAGAATCATTAAGGTTTTATTTAGCGTCCAAATGTACTATAAAATAACTTACTTGAAAACTAAGCGTTATAGAGAATAACTTTAAATACGAAAAATAGAAGACAATCAAACGAGACATCTTATGGTCCCTTTAGGGTTGACCTTGAAAGTATCCTTATAAGTTAATTTAAGGTCAAATTAACTTTTTAAATTAGATCCTTCATGTTTTATAGCAGAAATTAAAAACGAAAAAAGTTTTGCATCTAACGGTAGTATTATATTGAGGTAACATACTGTTAAACGCAGAATTTTCCGCGCTTTCTATTTCCTCAATATAAGGGTTCCTATTTAAAAATGTCAATTTGACCTTCAAATATCTATTAGGGCCCCCGTTTGATTTCATATAACTTTTTTGTTTAATTTTTTTTCCATGGTCCTTCGTTTGCGAGATGTTTATCAGTTTTTATAGTTTTAACACAGCCTAAGTAAATAATTTGTTTAAATAATAGACCTACTTTATAAATATATTATTTATTTAAATAATGGACTTACTTTGTAAATATATTTAGCTCACGGCAAACACATATTTTGTGTTTAACAATTTTTAACAACAATTTATCATGGCATAAACCACGTTATCAGTTGTAAATTTTTATTTAAAAATATAAACCGTTTACAATTTGTCTGCCCGTTATAACATACAATAAAGAACGACCAAATCCAAAATGTTTATTAAAATTTCCTATGTTTGCTAAATAAATGCATTGCCTATATTCGTTTTTTGTTTTATTTGTTTATAATATTTAAAAATATTGGATATTATTTACCAAATAAATATAACTTTACCAGTAACAAACACAAAGGGTAATACATATTAAACAGTTTTATTATAAATTGATCTTCACCACTGTAGTTCATAGTCAAGGCGAGAAGTGTATTTTCTGCGAAAAATAGTTCGAAAAATATGAGCGATAGCTTATTCGGCGCGAAATGCAAATCTGAGAAAGGCTTTTAAGGATTTTTCCTGCCAATAAAAGTTGCAATTGTTACTAACAAAAAATGAAAAAAAAGCCATTTCGATTTTTGATGATAACTCTTGAAAAATCATGGGAGACAGCGAAAATTGCAAAAAGGATCCTTGAAAAGGAGGCAATTTTCGATAAAAATGTCTTTACTCCTGGATTTCTATCTCAATAATTTTAATTTAACGCTGAAAATGGGCCTCCGCGCGACATTATTGGTTGCGCGCTCGGCGTCAAAACCGAGTACGTCACACTAAATATTTTTTTTGGGTATTAAATATTAATTAAAAATTTTTAAAAAATAATGGTTTATTTCAGAACACTTCAAAGAATTTATTTCTTTTAAAAATTATATCATAAGACAATTGTTTATTAACAAAATTGTTTTGAACCTTCGTCTTCATTGTACATTAAAGAAAAATGTTTAAATAATTGTCGTATAAATTTTTCGCGTTGTGGAGCCCTTCTTATATACATACCTAACAAGATCACGCCATAAAAGTTTAAAAAATGTGTTTATAATAATTTTATATCTTTAACGATTTTGCTTTGATTTTTTCTTTTTGTAAAAGTTATTAAATTTTAAACAAAGGATTAATTTTTTTAAGTTTTATGGCGTTATCTTGTTAAGTATGTATATGAGAAGGTCTTTACCAAGGGAAAAATTTATACGGCAATTATTTAATCATTTTCTTTTAATGCACAATGAGGACGAAGGCTCGAAACAATTTTGTTAATTGACAAATGTCTAACTTGTTAAAAAACTAACTTTAAGTTAAATTTTGAATGGAAAGAAATTTTTTGAAGTGTTTTGAATACATCATAATTTAAAATTGGAATTATAAACAATGGATAGAACTCCGGAACTTGGGACTTTTTAGCGGAAATTTCCTTCTTCTTAAGGATCTTTTTTGCAATTGCCGCCATCTTTTATGGATTTTGAATTATCATCAAAAATTGAAAGGGCTTTTTAGTTTTGCCATTTTTTAGTAATAACAATTGTAATTTTTAATGGCATAAAAAATCCTCAAAACGCATTGCTGAAGTCTTCTAACTATTTTTTGCAGAAAATACACTTCTCGACTAGACTATCAAGCAATTATTATTATGTACCAAGATTTTTGGTATTAAAAGATTATGAGATGTTTTAGGACATTAATTATCTTTATGTGAATATGCAGGAGTGTTAAAGTTAAAAATTTGTGTGTATTGTAGCCGTAACATAACACAGGAACTAAAACTAATAAATAAATTTAGTAGTTTATTAATTATAAAGACAGTAGTTAACAAAGTTTTAACGTTACCCATTACCCCTAAAATACATAATAACAACTTAATCATCCTCATGCTAAGAGTAGCCAAAATCAGTGAAAATTTAAGAGTTAATTTTAACGTTGACTAATTCTTCTACCAGTTGCCAAATATTAAAATGCCTGTAAAATGACATTTTACTTTTATAATTTTAAACGAGAAATAAATCAATGTTCCTACATTATAGCCAAAAACACCAGATTTTAAATTTGTCAGTAATAAAAATAAAGCCTGACCGTAATTACCAAATAAACATGAAAATAAGTCCTTAAAAACTGGAAAAAATTATCGCCAGGCGTAATTTAAATAAACGTGCTGTTTTTATTTGAATTCTTATTTAATACATTTTATGATACGACTAACAAATGTTAAATTTTTATTAATAAAAAAGTTATTTCCAGGAAATGTGTACAATCAAAATATCTATTATTAATTACACATGTCCACAAAAAAAGTGATGTATGCTGGGTGTCGGACCAGGATTTTCTGGAGTATTTTGTTTCGCGGAACAAGAATCTAAAGTCAAAATTGGGGGTCAAACAGCAAATAATCGAGAAAATGCGTAATTTCCGCTATTAACGTTTTTTTTTATTTTAAAACGTCAATATCTTTAAAACTATACTATGTATTTTTACAAGACCTTTTATTTAGGTTATAAAATCTTTTTGTCAAAATGCAATATTTTTCGAGGTATAATGAAAAAACAGATTTTTTAGAATTTTGTCGAGGTATACCTCTGGAAAAAATTTGAAAAATATTTTTTATTTTTGAATTTTATTTGCAAATTTTAAGTGATTTTAAATTAAAATAAATAAAATAAATAATTTATTAAAAAAAACAAAAATCATATCTTATTAACCTTATTCTGTCTTAAAATGTCTATTCTAATTAACCTGTTTGTTGTTACAAAACTGAAGTTCTTTGCTAATTAATAAAAAAGGATATAATATTAATACAAACAGGCTACGATGTCTTCTAGAAAGGTTTATTTGAACTGGATTATCAAAAACCATCAATCGGATACCATTGGATGACGTTCACAAATTTTCTATCAGCTGGTTGACGACCTTTGTTTACTTATTTATGTCATGGAAATCGGCACAGATTTTATAAGATTTGCCACTACCTCCAGGTAAATTGATTATATATATATATATATATATATATATATATATATATATATATATATATATATATATATATATATATATATATATATATATATATATATATATATATATATATATATATATATATATATATATATATATATATTTAATTAATTTTTTATAGACACTTTACTTAACTTTACTTTCTTTAAAACATAAAGCTTCGAAGAAAAAAACTGAATCAACTTTTTAGGTTATGTCTAGCAAGTAGCTATGAAACCGTTTTCTTTTGTCTTTTTCGACACCTGGAGGAGCGTGGTTAGTTGTGGTTAGTTTGCCACTATTTTAGGTAACATGGCGTCCTTCCAGGCACCTAGATAGAACTTTATCTAGACAAATAGAGCAAATTTAAATTATTAAATTTTAATTGTATTACTAAGCCTTCCTTTGCTGTTATTATCTGGGCAGCTATAATCTCACTTGATATTTAGAAAACTTAATGCTCTTTTTAATGGTGTATAATTATATAAGTTTTATTTTGATCTTGTCACAATTATTTGCATGTAAACAAATTGATGTCATCCTTTCTGACTTCTTATATATCAATATTTGTGTACTTTTCAAATAAACCTCCGTTAAAATCTTATAACTAATATTAAATCTAAATAAATCATAATTTTACACATCTTTTATGACTAATCACAATATTTAACTTTTTATATTAACTCCACAATATGAGTTTTATAACCTCGATTTTTGTCTGTTAACGCGTCCTGCACTATACGCGAAGATTAAAGTATTTATTTTAATTTTTTTCTTAAATATATTTATATCACGAGAAATATGGTTTCTTTCCCCATCTTTTGATATATAGTTTGTTAGGTTTTTTATTACGGCCAGTTTAAAACTTCTTATAAAATCATTGGATGTCAAAAGCACTGTTTCACTAATTTTTAAAATTGTCCTTTTTCTTATTAAAACCCAAACACTTTTGTTATTATGCCGTCAAAACTTTGTTTATACTTAAATCTACCTTATTCTAACTAAATCTAATCCTAATATTAAGTAATTTTCCATGAGTCAATCATTATTGGTTTTGCCTAGGGTTTATCATGCATTAATGTTTATTTTGGTCACTATTATCACAACCCTCTGTATATTTATGAATATCTTGTCATAATATGATTATTAAATTAGCCTTACATATTTATTTTATACATTTGGCCTTCCAATCACCTTTTTAGACTTATTACAGTCAAGAATATTTTTCTCCGATATTTTCCGAAGTGAATTTTTGTGTTTTTTATTTCTTGTGTATTTAAAGTTTACAAAATGTCTCATTCTGTTTATCATAGGTACTTTATGCCTTTTTCTTGGTTTTAATCCAATTTTCATATTTACATGACCCATTTTACCCTTGAAATTTATGTTTTTTTATGTTTTTTCCCTTTCTTTATATTTCATAATAAAAACTTATATTTAATATTATTACATAAGGTTATACCATCTCAATACAGACATTTTTAAAAAACTACTACCAAACGTATTTACTTGTACGTGTTATTTTCTATTATATATTTTGTTTTACCTGTTGTACACTGGTAGATCTACAAAACAACATAACTGCCATTATAATGTCTAGGCCGCACTACGGTTTTTTCTAACGAGCGTTAACCGCTTTACCGCGAAACCACTTAAAATCAGTAGCGGAAAAAAACCGCAAATGCCGCCGCATATATTAGTTTCCCTGACTTACAAAATTAGACGGTTAAAAACCGCGGCGGTTTAGCCGTAGTGCGGCCTAGACCATAATCGTAAGTATTCAAAGTTTTAATTTAGGCCATTTTATTATATTTATAATAAGTCCAAGTATCTTTATTTGCGTCTACAATAAATTGGTAAAAGAATCTGAATGGCAAGTACCAAAAAAACTTTTAAACTTCCTATTTTATTAAAAATTTGGGCATTTTATACGCTTTTTGATTTGTTATTTTAAAAAAATATATGACAAACTCACGCAAATACTAGTTTATAAGCTTATTGTGTGTGAATAAAAACTTCTTTTTGGACTTTCATTGTCTTTATAATTTTTTCACAACGTTTCGAACAGTAAGTATCTCTGATCATTTTCAAGTGAATACTGTGTTCACTTATAACTATCGTATATATTTGGCCTTTATATTTTGCATAGTTAACTATTCAACATAAAATACATACTAATACTTACATTTAATGTTTATGCGAAATGTAAAGGTTTAGCCAAATTAATACGATAGTTTTATGAAATACCTTATTATTTTAAAAATGGCTAAAAAGCGGTATAGGTTACCATAATACGCTTTGACAGAGAATTAAGTCCTAGATTTGATAGTACTTAAAGGTACAGGGTGTCCCATTAAAAGAAATCAACTTTTGCGACTTTGAAAATGTGAATGTTTGCCCCAAAATTTTGGATGTCCCATATAACACAACACAATGACAAAAGGGTTAACCTAAGATTCTTTAGCAGTACTCCGCCAAACCATTGATTGAGTAATGTTTTGGGAAGATGCCTAATGCCTATGAAAATAATCGTGACTCGCGACAAAAATTATTTCTATCTTTCTTAAACCCATGCAAATAGCATCTTCCGTCCTTTTTGAGTGACGACTGATGTCAAGTGATTCCGAAAAAGCGTGATCGATTGGTGCTGCCCCAATAAAAATTTACGGCGTTTGTATAAACAACGGTCGAATTTAAGTGGGGGCCTAGGTTTTAAATTTTTTATTAAAGACATAAAATGGAATCGGATTTTTGTCGCTACAAGCTGCGTTGCCAGATCTAAAGAAATTTCTTCCCTTTACGGGAAGTTAACCATGTATAATTATTGTGTGCTCGTGCGTAATCTTTTTTATTTAATTATTTTTAGTTTGAGGAGAAAAGTAAAGACTGATAAATTTGAAAGCTATTTTTTAATTATGCTTACCGTTGATTGGGTTCAGCTCTAGGTACAGGGTGACCTGCCTAAAAGTCCACTCCCCTTTAACTTTTTGATTTTAATAGCTATGTGCCTATATTTTTGAGAAAAAATATTAAGATAAAAAATTTAACTTACCTTAACAGTACAGCACTGTGTCTCAAAAAGAAATTCTTTCTTGAGCTGTTGGTTTAGTGGGAATTAAGAATGAAAGGACTAATTACTAGTTTCCTTGTGTATCTTTTTATTTTTTGGGACGTATTTATTAAGCCCTTTATTGAGGCTACAATTTTTAGCCCAATAGTCGAAAAAAATAAAAAGGTTCACAAAGAAACTAGTCCTTTATTCTCACTAAATCAACAGTCTAAAAATTAAAAGTGCATAGGATGCTAACGCCAACATCATTTACCTAGTTCTTCCTATAAATCAAATTTTGTTTAAGAAAACATATTTTATAAATAACAAAAACTTTATTCTTTATTAAAAATATTTTCTCTGTACAACTCTATACAAAACATATAAATATGTAATAAAAAACCTCGAATAAATGTAACATGACAAAACTAAATTTAAATAAATATAATTATTGGAGTATTGAAGTGAAATAAGTATATAAAATAAAAAATACATGATATTTCGATTTATTTAATATTCCTATTTGTTTTAGAAATCTGGAAAAATAATTTTTCTGTTAGTTTTTGGCCCTCATCTAACAAAAAAAAATGGTCATAAGTCTAAATATTATTTGCTTATTAAAATTGAATTAATAATTTTAAAATTTACATAGGCTTTTAAAGTCTTTTGTTTTATACAGGATTACACCACGATACAAATTCGTGTCGAAGTATGGGGATCTCGGTAACCACAGGAGATACAGGGTCAGTTAAGTGAATGGGGGCAGAGTTGCGCAAATTTATGACCAATAAAATGTTTTTAGGCATAGAGGAAAGAAACTTAGAAATTTGATAGGTTTTTAAATTTTTTGTGTGAAGAAACTTGGGTGAAGATGTAACACTTTCTCCAGATGTTGAAGCTACTTCATTGTCCTGTCCCTGGCTTTCAAATTGACGAACTGGAGAAGGTTGTGTTTCAATACATTCTTAAAACTCGGCGTCACTATCCTTTGAGGTTTTAGGCATAGAGGAAAGAAACTTAGAAATTTGATAGGTTTTTAAATTTTTTGTGTGAAGAAACTTGGGTGAAGATGTCACACTTTCTCCAGATATTGAAGCTACTCCGTTGTCCTGGTCCTGGCTTAACTTTTCTGAAACAAAGATAAGAACTTACAGTGCTTTATTAATTAAGCCTCTGTATTAATATTAATATTAGGGCTTCGCAAGACTCTTAAAACTTAGACTTTCAAAAAAAATCGATAATTTTTTTTTTTTAATTATATTAAAATTATTGTTAAAAATTGTGAAAAAAAAACTGTGAAAAAGCTCTTACTGTTGATATTAAGAGGTTTCGCATCGTAAATTTCCCATTTAAATAACATAGGAACAACGTTCTTTTGGACTTTGGAATTTTGTAACTCACGTTAGGGATAATATATACAGGGTGATTCACGGTCGATGGTAGGTTAGACGTTATGGAAAACGGGACTAAGAATTTTTCTGAAAATTTAGCATCTTACATTTTCTTACCTGTTCTATCGATCTAAAACATTTTCAGCATTGCGACGTTGCCGCTTCTATCGAAAAGTAGTACAAACTTTATTTTTAAAGGGAAACCCCCCCTATATTAAAAGTTTTTATTTCCCCCTTTTATTATAATACTTTTTTTTAATATTCCCTATACCTATCTCTATCGGTTTTCGAGATAAAAAATAATTTTTTAAATATGGCCAAAACATGGCCCTAATTAAACTTAAGAAAATTGTGCTCTCAATTCATGAAAAGTTATTTTTGGTGGTAGTTTAGACAGACATGATGTATTTAATTTACCCCAAAATCGACCCATATCATACAGGGCGTGCTAAATTACTATTCTTTCCGTTTTTTTTAAAAGGGGGGTCAAAAGATTTTTTTTTCAAATAAAACCCCTGCATATTCAATAAAATAAAGATGAAGAAAATTTAAAGATGACATATCATGCCCTATACCTAAATCATCAAGTTTGCAATAAAGCCGCTTTTTTGAAAAATATTTTTTAAAAATTTAATTTTAAGTAACCATGGAAATATCAAGCTCATCACAGTTTGACACAAAATAATTCAATTAACAGGAAAGTACAGAAAATAACATAATTAAGATGAATAAAAATAACAAAATTGTAAATAAAATAAAAATTTTTACAAAAATGGGGAAATGTTTCCATAACATTCAAACTTTTAGAATGTGCTTTTGTCCCGACTCGTTGTTGCATTTTCAATTTGATGGGGATCCAGATCTTCAATACCCGCACTATTCGCCGCCATTCTTTTTTAAAAGGCCGGGTAATTACCCCTTTCTTTTAAAACCCCCAAAAAAAAAGAAAAATGGCGTGAGATCGGGGATCTCTTGGCCAACCCATGGCCCTGAGCGCCTAAACCAACGATCTCGAACATTTCGTAAAGTTTCTTGAAAACTTCCTGGGTGCAATGAGCTGGCCTCCGTCCAGTTAAACTACGAATTCCTATTTCCTCTAAAGACAAATTATCGACGAAATCGGTAACGTTCCTTAATTTCGAGATATCTCTCAGCATTGAGTGTGTCGTCATAAATAAAAAAGCAAATTTTTTATTCTTTTTAAAATACAAAAAACATTTACGTCAAATTTTTTTGAAACCCCATTTCTTCTTCAGGGAGGATTAGAAGCCCAAAATGCTTTTCCCCTTCTAAAAAAACCCATCCCTGAAAATTTTTCTTCGTCGCTCCAAATTTTTTTGAAAAAACGGATCCTCCGTGTAAATTTAAAAAAATTTCCAAAAAAATGACTTTTCCCAAAGTCTTCCGCTTTAAGGGCTTGAACTTTAGAAATTTTATAGGATGCATTTCGTGTTTTCAAAATTCGTTGTACTGAAGCATATGAACCCTTCTTCTGCACTACGAATTGAAGCTTCGGGTTTTTGCATAAAAATATGCCAAAACGTTAACAATATTGTATTCATTTAAAGTAACAGGTTTTGGTAATGTTGGCGCTTTTAAATTTGGGCCATAGTTAATAAAATTATTTTGTAGTCGTCAAACTTCCTCTCGTTCATTGGTTTAATTCAGGATACTTTGGTTTTTTGAACTTCTGGCAATGATTTGATACATTGTCCGTGTAAAATAAATAATTTCATAAGAACTTCGTTTGAATAATAATATTTGCGTTCATTTGGGGATTTTTTAAACACCGTCAAAACTATTTATAAGTTACTTAAAAAGTCACCAAACTGTCATAAGCTTGATTTTTGGACTTAAAATTAAATTTTTAAAAAATTTTTTTAAAAAAGGCTTTTTAAGAAACGATTTGGATAAATTGATATGTCATCTTAAAAAACGTTCTTCTTCATCTTTATTTTTTGGTAATATCGGGGTTTCTTTTTAAAAAATGATCTTTTCCCCCTTTAAAAAAGGAAATAATGTAATTTTTGCACGCCCTGTTTTATCTTTTTTTTGGTGAAAAAAAATATATCGTGTCTGTCTAAACTCCCCAAAACATAAATTTTAAAAAATTGGGCCCAATTTACTTAAGTTTAATTTGGGCCATAAAATTTTTGGACCAATTTAACACAAATTATTTTTTATCTCGAAAAAACCAAAGTAGGGGTAAATATTAACTTTTAAAAAAGGGTTAAAAAAAAAGGGGGAAAAAATAAATTTCAGGAAAAACGGAAAAAATGTAAAAAAATTTTAGTTCAAAAAAAATTAAAAAAAAATTTTTTCCCCTTTTTAAAAGTTAACCCCCAAAAACCCCAAAAAAAATTAAAAAAAATTTTTTCAGAAAATTTAACCCCTTTAAAAAAAAAGGTCTCTTAAAATTTTTTATATTTTTTTTTTTTTTTTAACCTTAAAATTTTTATATTTCTATTTTATTTTTTTAATTTTTTGACGCCACCATCAACTTATGAGAAAATTCAAAAACATTTTTTTAGGGGATTTCATTTTCTATATTTTATCTTTTGATATTTTTTACAGTTCGTAATTATTTGCAAAAAACACTTTTTTTTTAAGTTTTTGTTTTATCGCTTAAAATTAATCAATATATTAATGGAATAGATTTTCAACCTGAAAATTGGTCCTTTATTATAATTAAAGCAAAAAATTAATCTATTAGCCGTTACTATGTGGTAATTAATCATCATGGAGAACATGAAAAAAAACTTTTTTTTTTTTCCACTAAAATATATTCACAATTATTTTACTGCATTTCAACTCACAAGTCATTTTCAAACAACTTTTTTTTGACTAAAGTATCAATACAAAAAAAGGGAATTTTACCTCGTGGTAAATATTTCTTAGGAAGGGCGGAGCAATTAACGATTATTATGGTTTGGCGACAGTAAATAGCGGGGAAAATACAAGTTCGGTTTGGTCATTAAGCAGATGTACATTATTATTTTTATTGCCTTTGTATATTTTAGGGATTCTAATAGTTTAATTTATGACCCTTGGTTGAATAGAATATTTTGATATTATTTAAATTGGGGAATTTTTTTTTTTCTAAACAATGATTAGCAAAAGTAAGTCTGTTTTTTGTATTATAGATCTAAAATGTTCTAAATAGCGAGTTTTATACTCCACCTTTTTGTCCATAAAAAAATTATCACATTTTGTTTAAAAAGACTCTAGATTTTAAACTGCATAAAAATGATTGTGAATATATTTTAGTGGTAAAAAAACAAGTAGTTTTATTTATCAGTGTTCTTCATAATTAAAGCAATTTAAATGGTTACATTAAAATATTTTTATTATAATTTGTTTTTTTGCATTCGCTTATAAGTCCCAATAATGTACTGTAATTCTCTTCATTTTTGGAAAAATTACTATAGATATTGTTCAATTACCCAAACCACGTTTCCCAAAAAAAAAATTTTTTGTTACAATTAAATAATAATTAAAATAAAAAAAAAAAATCTAGTTATTTAAAATAATAATTGATTTTAATTTTTAATCAGTAAAATAAATTTTTTCAAACTTTTTTTGTTTTTTGCAAATAACTACAAATTAAAAAAAAATAAAAATTTTATTTTAAAGATAGTTAATTGAAAATTAAATTTAAAAAAAATTTATAAATTTTCCCCCGTTGATGGTTGCGTCAAAAAATTGAAAAATGAAAAAAAGTATTATGTTATCAATCCAATTTAACTTTGTCCTTTAATATCAATATTGAAGCTCTAACTTTCAAAATTTTTTTTCCATGTTCAACTAAGTATATTTTCGTTAAAATTTAAAAGAAAATCGATTTTTTGAAAAGTCTAATATACTATAACCTACTGAAAATTAAAAAATAACATATACTCGAACATATAATAATGGTATTTTACCTGAAAGATACTTTGGGACAGCAAATTTACAAAAAAATTTATGTTCTGCCGAAAAACCCAAAAACTAGATGGCAAAAAAGTTTTCACATATTGTTTTTTTTTTTAAATTGGGAACACAAAGGGGTTAATAACTTAAATTTCTACTTTTCAGAATAAAAAGTTGCGTCGTTTTACCTTTAGGGGGAAAAAATAAAAACAATTTGGGATTTGTTTTTTTGGGTTTAAAAGCATAAACACAACAATCCCCGGGTTTTAAAATTATTTTTTTCAAAAAGTAACTATCCCCAACCCACTGCACCCTTTAAAATTTTCCCACAAATTTAAACGTTAATAACACGAAACCCGAACTCAAACGAATATGGAACAACCCGAACAATCAACTAAAAAAATTCAAAAAAATACACAACACCTGACAACGTCGGCGTTTCGTTGGTAGGTTACGTTTACGAGGCATACCTTGGTTTATAAAAATTTTAAAAAACCTTTTTTTATTTCATTAAATAAATCAATAAATATTATTTGTTTAGCCTAAACAGATTTTCCTCTGCGCTTAAAAGGGGAAAAATTTTTCGGTCTTTTTTTTTCCCCGCTTATGTATCTTCCCCCAAACATTACTCAATCAATGGCCAAACATAAGGATCAAATCTTCAAAAACTACAAAAATACGCAATTCCAAAAGTGGTTACGCCGAAGACATCTTTTAATTTAAGGTCCGATATCTTAAACAGTTTGTTGTAAAATTTAGGGAATTGGCCCCTCTTTATAGTTCTTACAAACCTAGTGACTTTAGTATCCGGATTTGTTTTTTTTTTTGGCGGTGAAAGAAAAGCTCTAGAATCTAGCATCGGCTGGTTTTGTTTTCTATTCCTGTATTTGGTAACTTTTGTGATTTATAATTTTAAAAGGTTTAAAGGTAAATAATAATTTATTGTTGTTTGTATATTGAACACTTATTTAGTAAAAGAAAAAAAATGATTAAAAATAATCATGAGAACGTTTGTGATAAACTCATAGGTCTAATAAAATTAAAGTTTGTTAACATAATTGATCGCCAGCCTTTAACAGGATTAGTTAAACAGGAAAAAAATGGTTAAAACCCCAAAATTTAAAAATTTTTGGGTTTTTTTTTCCCCTTTTTTCAATTCTTATTTATTGCACCTGATTGTTTTATTGGACATCATTTAAGAGTTTCCAAAAAATTTATATTAAACATAAACTTACATATAAAAGGCCAAACAGCTGACGTGTTAAGTCCATAAACTAGAAAACGCTAACCTAACTCTAATAATTCCCCGTACCCGACGCGCTGTTGCAGGAATATCGCATATTGCGGTTTGCAAGTCGTAATTATTACTGGCACTATCTTCTGTATACTGTCTCTATATATACGGAGCCCTTGTTTTTGATTAGTACCATAAATATTTAAAAAATATGCGAATTTTCGCTTTATCTTTTTGGTAGTCAAACCATTGGTCGCAGGTCCTTTAAGATTGCGGGCCTGGATCCACTAAAGCCACGAAATTATTGTAGCTACGGCGCTGCCGTAAAGAAATGTACCCAATGTTTAAAAAATCATTTTGCTGCATTTGAATGTTTATAAATTTGAATTGTCAGCTTAAAACTATTATTTTTTTTGGAAATAAGAATTATTTCAACATCTTATAAAAATAAAATAAATTTGGCCGGGTGTTCTAATTTGTTTTTCACTTAGTATTTATTACAACATTTTAACTCTAATTTGTATTTTAAAAGATTTTTTTATTATCTAAATCACTTCAACGCTAATCTAAAGTCATACAAAAAACCAGGTCAAATCATGAAAATATTCAGAAGGTATAGGTTTTTGGTGCAAAATTTCCAATGCAAAATACTTTATTTCTCTCCGCGGGGGTTATTATCGACTGATTAAGCTCTGTTTGAAAAATATAAAGGGAAATGTAAATCTGCTTTGGGTTAAAAAGTATTTTAAGTCAATAATAATGTGGAAGCTCGGTGTGATTTTGCACTTACTGCCCTTTGTGTTCAGTCGTATACGGTAAGTAATTAACTCTTAATAAATTATTTTCCTGTAGATTTTTTGTGAAAGCATTTTAACATAGTAACAATATTATTTTAGGAACTAAAAAAATTAGAAAGGGCAAGTAAAATACTTTTTTAGTAAATATTATTAAAAATGCCGAATTTTCAAACAAATGTTAAAGAATTATTTTATATATAATATTTCTATATTTTATTTATATTTTAAGATTTCTTTGAGGTTTATTTAAAACCTTTTATAATTATATTTAAGTTATAAAAATCTAAAAGAAAATAAGATTTTAAGAAAGAGCTTATTAAAACTATTGGAAGAATTTTTATTTAGTAGCCACAAAATACACGTCAATACTAGATTTAATGCATCTAATTGTAAGACCTATTCATATCTTTATAATTCTATAAATATATGTAAAAGAAAAGGAGAGAGAGAAGAAGAGAGATAGAGATGGTTTTTTAAATTGCCAATATTTGTTTTACCTCATTAAATTTTTCTATATTTAATATTTGACATATTGTAAAAAGCAAATAATTACACAGTTTTTTATCGAAAAAATCCATCAATTTTTTTGCTGTTTATTTGTAGAGCAAGATTTTCTTTAACATTTGATCTAGTACAATAATTATAAGCACACCTATAAAAACTTTAACATTATAAAATTTGTAATAATAAACACAGCTAATATGCTTCAATGAAATTAATTTCAAGTTGTTACGTTAATTTTTTTATGTTTTAAATGAAACAAAATTATTCAATTCCAGTATTCTAAAATTAATAAATGCGAAGGCTTAAGAAAATATTCGACCACATTTAATTTAATTAAATTATAATTGTTTTTATTTCCTAAATTAAATTTAAATACATTTGCTGCCAAAAACAAATGTAAACTAAAGACATTTTTCTTCCATTCTTTTGTCATAGCTTTTTTAGTATTAATATTATTGATAATTTTAAACATAATGCTAATTTTCTGCTTAATTTTGACCTCGATTTTGACTAACAAAAATAAGCTCAAAAATTTCCTCTATAAATTTAACTACTTTTGAGACACTTTAACACTTTAAATTAAAGAGGATAGTTATTTTTACCAAAAATATTTTGGTTGGTGTATCCACACCTTGTTTAAATACATGGGGTTAATTTTTGTTTCATTATTTTTTTTGTTAAAATAAAAATTGTTGTTAATTTTAAATATTACCTTTTACGTACCAGGCAAGTTTTAAATTAGAATATCTTGATAACCGTTAAGTTTATTGAGTTTATTCACGAGTACCTTATCATGTAACACTAAGCCCAAAATAAGTATCATGCACCAAATTATGACGGCATAACGGTAAAAAACTTGAATAAAATTACCTGGAGCTATGCCAGTAGTCCATAATAGTGACAAAAATGTGTTATTAAAAGGTGTATTAAAGTCAGTGTTCTTACTAAACTCTATTTAAAAATAAAATAAAACTTTTTCATTTAGACTCTGTATGTTAAAAATGGGGCCGTTTTGAATTTAGTTTATAAACCATTTTTGTTTAATTTTTGGCCAAGTAATCTTTCAATAGGCAATGAGATATGTTTTTTGAACCATCATGTATATCTTCTCAATCCTAATCTATTTGGAAAATATGAAGGGAAAGCTCTGTCGTGATTTTAAGGTTTTCTACTTTGTTGTGCTAAGACAAGACAGAAAGCAAAAAAGCATGTTGAATCGTTATTTAATTACATTTTAAAAATATAAAAGAGAAGGCGTCAGTTCATACAGCTTTAACCACCATTGTTCTTAAAAGTAAAAAAACATGTATTCAGGAATTTCGTTTTCGACTTTCACCTAGTATGGTACACGATTTGAAGCTTCAGTTTTTTCGTGGGAATCGGCCGCAGAGGCGCAAAAAAACGTGGTTTTGCTTGTGAACATGGAAGGGGAATAAGCGGCCAATTAATGGGGCCTTTCTTCTGGGGCTAAGCTTTGTAAGTGTTTAAGGTCCAGACCCCTAATGTTTTTACGTTTGGTGTTGTGCACGAGGTTGTATTCCTATGGCGACTGACATCAAACCCGTTGTATGTATTACCAGTAGTATTCCTTGATCGGTTAAGCACCTTTCATCGAAAAAAATTAAGAAAAACTAAAATTTTTGGGGGCTCGAAGCCCGACATTCAGATTTCTCCACCGACGAAGCTTCTGAAAGCTCACGTTGCGAATTGCATCGTGTGACTGGAAAGGTGAGGGCTGGCGAATGGCGCTGATAACAAGAAAGTGGTAGTAAACGCCATATTAAAAGAAAGAAAAAAAAAATAGAAATAACATGTATTGAAACGTCTAAAAATTTGAGCAACGTAAAAGAAATTTGAAAACTTTACGTATATTTTAAAATCCCATAATTTTCAAATATGGGTATCCCAGAATATGTGGGCAATCTCTTCCATTCCAAGAGATTCCCACATACTCGGGACACCTTTATATATATATATATATATATATATATATATATATATATATATATATATATATATATATATATATATATATATATATATATATATATATATATATATATATATATATATATATATATATATATATATATATATATATATAATATTAAAAACAGATTTCCATTATTACCACTAAAATAGGTTTACTAGCTCTGAGTATGTAGGCAATATATTTTATGTTTATAGAATAATTTTTACACCGTGATATTTTTTAATATATTTTTTTCTATTGTAATTTTTTCCAGTGGCGAGTACAAAAAATATTACTGGGTAACTAAAAATTAAACTAATATTTAAACATACGCCATCAAGTATCAAAATATTCTTTATTTTACTGCATTAAATATTCGTATAATACATGATACAAATAATTATTTTTATGTAATACCCAATTACTTGCAACATATTTAAACTATATAAAACTAGGTTAAAACACTGGAATTTGAAATTTACATATATTAATATATTTTTTTCTATTGTAATTTTTTCCAGTGGCGAGTACAAAAAATATTACTGGGTAACTAAAAATTAAACTAATATTTAAACATACGCCATCAAGTATCAAAGATTCTTTATTTTACTGCGATTAAATATTCGTATAATACATGATACAACAAATAATTATTTTTATGTAATAGCACCCAAATTACTTGCAACAGATTTTAAAGCTATATAAAAACTAGGTTAAAACACTAGAATACTGGGAAATTTACATACATTTGGATTTCAATTTTTCATGCATAATACTCTATTTTTCTCAGTGGGGGTCATTAAAGTTTGATTAAAACTTATTATGAGGTACACATGTAAAATCGTTCTAACTTAAAAGGTATCTTTGGATTATAATGGTGTGCAGAGTTGTTTAAAAGATAAGATTAAGGTAAATTTTTTCGGTTAATTAACAAAAATATGTAAATACATTTTCTGAAAATGTTTTATTGTTAGTATACTGTTAAGGTATTGTTTTTTAAAGTTATTTTAATGAAATTAACAAATTAATATTCTTTGAAAGCATACAGCATACCTACCTGATTTATATATTTTTCAAAAATTACCAGCTCAAGTTTAATTATTAAGGATTAAAACATCTGGATGACCATTATTTACCAGTCAGAGCAAAAACAGTCTTTTTTGTTTTTAATATAATGTGATTTTAAAAGATTTACCGACTCGCTAACGAAGTAATCGTTAGACCTTTAACCGATTTTCCCCTAATTTCATTAACGTCGTCAAAGAAACAAAAAATGCCATTATTGCATTTAACGTCACTCTCAAAAAAATTCCACTACCATATAACTATCCGCCATTTATTTAATTTCAAAGAACAAAAAATGTAATATAATCTTTTTATTTAAAAATATGAATTGGAATTAATATTGTAAAATAATATTACTTTTATTTTTAAGCTTTTTGGTCAATTAGAGTATGACGCCAAACAGTGTTTTTAGAATTTAAGAATATACTGTTTTTTAATTACCTATCGTATTTAGAGTTCCACTAGGAAGTATTTTATTTTAGACACGGATCATTAAAACAAGTAAAGAATCACATCCACAGCATTTTATTTTGTTTTAACAATGATAAAAATAATGAAAATATAGATGAATTCCTTTTAATTTATTATCATATAACATGAGCAAGTATAATGCTTTTCAGTGAAGAAAAGAAAAATTTATAAATATCTACAAAAGGTCGCAAAAATTAAAATTACCTAAATTAGTATTATGCTTTAAATTTTGATGAATATACCTAAAACCAGAGCTGTTAAAGTACTCTCAAATAGTACTTCAAGTACAAGTACCAAGTTTTTGGTTTTTTAAAAATTACTTCAAGTACAAGTACCAAGTATTTACTAAAATGTACTTGCATTTTCAAGTAAATTGAAAAAGTACTTGAAGTACCACCTAAGTATTTTACTTGAAGTAAATACAAGTACTTGAAGTAAACCAAAATACTTGAAGTAAAACAAAGTACTTGAAGTAAAACAAAGTACTTGAAGTAAAACAAAGTACTTGAAGTACACCAAAGTACTTGAAGTAAACCAAAGTACTTAAAGTACTTGAAGTAATGAAAAGTACTTCAAGCAAAACAAATTATACTTGAGTAGTATTTTTTGTAATATAAAAGCTTTAAGGACTGAGCGCTACGTCATTGGAAAGTAGGCTAGTCGGTAAAAACTATAGTTAGGAAAACAAGTAGGGTTGCTAAGTGTCCCGTTTTAAGTCGGGATCTTATGCATCCGATGTCCGAAATAATGTAAAATTTCGTATGTAAATTTATGGCAAGAGGCCTACAATGCCATACTCGGGTGAGCGCTTGGGCCTTCAACTATTATAGGAAATATTGGTTTTCCCCAAAATGGGTTTTTCCCTGTGGTTGCCAACGGGTTGGCGTTGGCACCCGTTGGCATCCGATACATTTGTCAAAAGCGAGTGTTTTCATATGAGTGCCTACAGCAGGTTGTCACCCAAAACATATTCTTGGAAAATATTTTAATTTCTCATCAACACACAATCAAGTCAGAACAACCTAACTTCAATTTTGATGTCGTTTCCATTTTATTCGTAGAAATTTTGTTTAAATTGCCTATTAAAGTACAGGGGTTTTTGTTCAAATGGAGGTAATAAGTTATAATATTCACAAAATGTTTGCATATTATTATATCTATATGCTTTTATATATATATATATATATATATATATATATATATATATATATATATATATATATATATATATATAATATATATATATATATATATATATATATATATATATATATATATATATATATATATATATATATTATATATATATATATATATATATATATATATATATATATATATATATATATATATATATATATATATATATATATATATATATATATATATATATATATATATATATATATATATATAAAATATTTTTTAATTCAGGAATAATAGGCGTAATATAAATAAGGTTTCAAAGTAAAAAGATAAAAATTTATAATTTTTAAATAAAACAACTAATTATTTTTTTACTTACTTTCTACTATTAGGTATCTTTCTTTTTTGTTTTCACCAGACCAGAGCACTTATAATTTTCACGTTGACACAAGACCGATTTAAAGAACAAAAAGTCTAATTCTCAGTAATAGTTTCACTGGTCTTGCTGTTGGATCCAATTCAAATGAGCGCTGTAATGCAATACAATATAAACAGCAGCGGTTGCGCGTATTTCTTGTTTTAACTTGTTTGTACGATTATCTAAGGCGTGTAAATTCGAGTACTTGGTTAATTTTTTACATCAAGTACTCTTTATTTACTTGAAGTACTTTCTTTACTTAAAGTACTTTTTTTTACTTGAAGTACTTTTTTTTACTTCAAGTACATCGTAATACTTCAAGTACTTAAATAAATGCTTTAAGTAATTTACTTGGTCAAATCATAAAAACTAATCAAGTACAAGTACAAGTACCTCCTAATAAAAGGTACTTGAAGTAAAATACTTGAAGTACAAAAAAGTACTTCAAGAAAAATTTTATTTGAAGTACTTTAAGTTTTGACAGCTCTGCCTAAAACTAAATCATAAACAGTTTTGTCTTATAACTTTTTTTGTATTTTTACTCTTAACAAATCTTTTTTTGTTATTTCATAATAAAACAATTTTAAATTTGCCTCTCTAACAGCAGTCACCTGCAAGAGTGACAATTTTTTTTAGTTATTTTACATACACATCTTTCCGAAAAACTTTTTTTTAATAACTAACCCCACAATAAAAAAGCCCAAATCCTACCAGAACTAACCCCATCGCAAAAAAAATAATTATATTTACATAAACATTTAACATTCTAATGTTGAAAAACGAAATATTTGATAAAAATAATTGTTAATCAGATAATTATCTATTGCCAATAAATTTATAAAATTAATTTTAGTAAAAAATTCATATCCTCGAAAACATGATGGTTGACTTTTATACCGGGTGGTGCATCGCCAGACTGGCCATAGGAAATCCCATGTAAATTTTGATACATTGAAATATTGGCTCCTCTATTGAATTTACAACAAAATTGTATTAGACTATTTTGAAGACGTTGGTAAGATTAGCTTACATACTAAATTTCGTTTTTTTCTAATAAGGCAATTAAAAATTATTTAAGAAAAACTATTTGTTAAATCGTTGCATACCTGCTACATACCTTAATGAATCCACCAGTAATAAATAAAATGTCTTGGCAACTTTGTAATTGACGTTTTACTTTGTATTAGTTATTTCAACATGTTTTACAGTATTAAAGAGAAAATATTGGTTGTAATCATTTAATAAATACAAGTAATTACATTGAACTTCATAATGAGATATTTACATAATTGAACAATTTTATAGGAAGGTGAAAAACACTTAAAAACTGTCTAAAAATACGTTTTAACACAACACATTGAAACTAAAAGCTAATGTTTTTAAATTAGATGCTCAAACAGACCTCCGTTTACTGCTAAGCAATATCCTAAACGGTTATAAAATTCAGTTCTTACAGTATGAAGTTGAAATGCCGATAGTCGATCGCACGCCGCTGAAATTTTTATTTCTTCTAAATTTTGATAACTCAAATTTGTATAAATAATATTTTTGATATGACCCTAAAGAAAGAAGTCGTTTGGCGAAAGATCAGGAGACCTAGCTGGCCAATTTATGGTGTAATTTGGTCCTATAGGGACTCACTATTGAATTGAAAACATTTTGAACATATTCCCTTCTTTCTCGTGAATTGTGTGCAGGACAACCATCCATTTAAAACCAAAAGTCTTGATTGTCAGGTGCAACTTCTTCCAATGCCGGCCTCACTTGATTTTGTAATAGTTCTAAAAAAGTTTCTGTTCCCAAATTATGATTCAAGAAAAAGGGTCCAATAAAATCCGACGTTCAAATATACCCGCCCAAACGTTTACCTTGTGAGGGTATTGAGTCCTTGTAGATACCAATCTGTGTTCATTTTCTTTGCTTCAGTATCTGATGTTTTGAACATTTGGTTCATTGTTTAATGTGAAGGTGCATTCGTCACTAAAACAAATGTTGCGAAGAAGTCCCTATCGTTATTCGCCATTTCCATAACTTCAAAACAAAAATCTGCTCTTCGGATTTCATCGCCTTTCCTTAATTCCTGATGTCTTTGATATTTGTACGGATGATATTTATATTTCTTTAATTTGCGTAGTACTGTGCTGTGATCCTTTCCTACAACTTTGCCAAGAAGCCTGGTGCTAATTTCTTTACATGAAGTAAAACATCTAAATCGGCATTATTTTCTTGAGCTCTTTCACCCAGTACATTATTATTTCGCTCTAAGCAGTTGCATTTATTAATAACAGTATCTTTTCTCTCAAACTTATGAACGATATTTTGAACTGTTGTCTTACTTGGAATGTGTCTGTCAGGAAAAAAACGTAAAGAACATGTCGGATACTCTTCGATAAATATTTTCCATGAAATACCATTTAATCATTGTTATTTTCACTTCAATACTGTAAAACATTTTGAAATTACTAATACAAAGTAAAATTTTAATTAAAAAGTTGACAAAACATTTTATTTATTACTGGTGGATTCATTAAGGTATGTAGCAGGTATGCAACATTACAAATAGTTTTTCTTAAATAACTTTTAATTGCCTTATCAGAAAAAAAAATAGAATGTGAGCTTATCTTATCAATGTCTTCAAAATAGTCTAATACGATTTTGTTGTAAATTTAATAGGGGAGCCAATATTTCAATTTATCAAAATTTACATGGGATTTCCTATGGCCAGTCTGGCGATGCACCACCCGGTATGACTGGCACATGTTAAATAGCAAAGTAAATAAACCCGAGTTTTGTCCCCTTTGTTATTATTATTTTTTAAATTAACAGGAAGACGAGTGGTCACAAATCGATGATCCCCATATTTTTGTAGAACCAAAAGGAGAAGCACCATCAGAATCACGCATCATTGGAGGAAGTGAGGTAACACCAAATTCAATACCGTACCAGGCGGCATTATTTATACATTTTGCCAACGGCAGATCATTCTGTGGAGGCTCTCTTATTTCTGAAAATTATATTTTGACTGCGGCTCATTGTATGGATAGGTAAGTAATTTTAAATTTTATGCTTTAGACTAATATCATATGTTATCAGTATATTTTACGCGGTATTCTACCATATACATAATACATATTAAAATAAAAAGATAAAGTAAAATAATTGAAAAAAATATTGCAAAGCTCAATTAATATAAACAAGGTTTTAGGATTGTTCGGATAAAAGACCGAATTTTTTAAAGTGGTAGGTTTCTCGGACCGTCTTCAAGTGAATACATCAATAGAATTTACCTTAGAATGGCAAAAGATCCCTACAAATTGAAATAACTTTTAAATAAATTAAGAGTATGGCCAAAACAGTAAGGTACAAACTAACTCCAATAAAAAATAAATTAAAAAGTGGAAGTTAAAAAAAATTGATAAAAATTGGTGGGAAAAAGTTATAATTTTTTTATAAAATGCATTTAAACAGATCCCAATCAGCCGATATAAACTGAAATTCTCTTCGAAAAAAACTAACTATAATATCAGCATTTCTTGGCTATACAACTACCAAGGGAAACATTTAGACCTAAAGGCTAAATTCTTAAAACATTTTATTGTTTCATCACATCCTTTGAAAACACTAAAAACTTAGTTTTTTATAATTTCTTTAATTTTTTTGTTAGACACATATTAACAATCATAAAGGTGTGTAAAACAAAATATATGGACGTAAATAGTCTTAAAAGGTTTAATATATATATATATATATATATATATATATATATATATATATATATATATATATATATATATATATATATATATATATATATATATATATATATTTTAAATAGACTTTTATGTTTATTATTGGACCCTGAATACGTACCTGAATATTGACATTTCCTCATGAATCACCCTGTATAAAATAGGTTTAAAAAGTGAAAGTAGGACTCCTATTTCCCTGTGTTGTTCTATCCACTATTTTAATTGTTGCACTTGTATCATTTGTGTAAAAGTAAGGGTAACACTTGCAAAACCCACATTTGTTTTTCAGTTAACTTACTATTAGAAACATCTACGTTTAGGTAAAAATACCAAAAATGTCAAAAGTCTGTTTTCAAATAATCTGATGGACCCGCAATATACGAACACTAAACAGATTTAATACGTTACTTGCTTGGACGCTTCCTCAACTAGCAATTTTCTCTATTTACATACAATTACAGACACTAAGGTCACTTTTACGTGCATTCCTTAATTACTTTATTTATTAAAAACCTTTTGCTTTTTATAACCTAAAAAAAAAAAACTTTTGAAAAAAAAAGCAGTAAATGGTTTTTAAGTTTCTTCTTCTGTCACCTCTGTCAGGGTAATGACAAATGGTCAACTTATAAGATTTTTTCGCAAAGTAACCGTTTACTACTGTGTTTCCTCTTTTACTGTTCTTTATCAAAGGTTAAAAGAAAATAGTCAGACAGAGGGTAAGAAACGGTATAATGGCGAAAAATAGCTATTAGTCCTTGAATTGACCCGTTTAATATTTATTTTATTTTTACTATTCCATAGGGTTATAAACACATTCTTTTAACTAAATTTTATGTGTATAGTCTTAATAGTTTAAAAATTGTCTAGTTGTTGGTTTAAGCCCAAGGTAAATATATATATATATATATATATATATATATATAAATATATGTATATATATATATATATATATATATATATATATATATATATATATATATATATATATATATATATATATATATATAATATATTTTATATATATATATATATATATATATATATATATATATATATATATATATATATATATATATATATATATATATATATATATATATATATATATATATATATATATATATATATATATATATATATATATATATATATATATATATATATATATATATATATATATATATATATATATATATATATATATATATATATATATATATATATATATATATATATATATATATATAATATATATATATATACAGGGTGTTTCTCAAAGGTGGTTCCCCCCTATAACTTTTTTAATTTTTTAAGATGAAAAAATAAAATTTGGCTTGTCAATATATGACCTAAAAATGGATTGAATGGCATGTTCAATTGTTCCTGATGATTTCCGGTTTTATCGGAAATGACCTCAACTTTTAAATTTTAAATAAAAAACCCTGTATCTTTTTTACCTATTCGATAGAAAATAACATCCTAAATACGATGATACTTCATATGTAAACTTTTGACATTTTCCTTTAAAAATATTTTATTTTTTAAAATCCAATCTAGAGTGCCATGACGTTGTTAAAACAACCAATTTTGAGTCCAGAAGGCGTGGAAAATAGTTTTAATTATCCTTCATATTTTATGTCTTTTCCAGAAAGGTAAAAAGATTTTAAAGTTTTATTTTTTGAAATAACTAATTTTTTCAAATGTAACGATGATGGCTCCTTGGCATATTCGAAAAAAGCTTTTTTTGTGAATAATTTGATACCCCACACTATATTTGGATTTAAATCAACACTAAAAAAGCTAAAAAAGAGGCATAGTAGTTGTTGCTTATAAAAATAACATTTATTTTATTATTATTATTATTATTATTAATTATTATATTTATAGGTATTTCAATCAAAATGCCTTATTAATAAACACAGCAATAACTTAAAATAACTAACTCACATTTAATTATTAAATATATGTAACATCATTATTAAACATCAACGCTTTTGTTTATTTCCAGGCCTACCTGACAAAATTGCCGAAATGCATGTGACTCTTTTAATCGAATGCCACGGCCCGGATGTTTTATTAGTTTTATAAGCAACAACTACTATGCCTATTTTTTGCTTTTTAGTGTTGATTTAATTAAAAATATAAAGTGCGGAGTATCAAATTATTCAGAAGAAAATCCTCTTTTCAAATATGCCAACGAGCCACCATCGTTTCATTTGAAAAAATTGAGTTATGTCTAGAAATAAAATTTTGGAATCTTTTTACCTTTCCGAAAAAGACAAAAAATACGTTAGATAATTAAAACTATTTTTTTACGCTTCCCTGACTTAAAATTGGTTGTTTTAACGACGTCATGGCACTCTAGATTAAATTTTAAAAAACTAAATATTTTTAAAGTAAAATGTCAAGTTGACATATGGGGTGTCATTGTATTTAGAATGTCATTTTCTATCAAATAGGTGAAAAAAATACAGGGTGTTCCATTTAAAATTCAAAAGTTGAGATCATTTCCGGTAAAACCGGAAATCTTTAGAAACAATTGAATACGTCAATAAATGCATTTTTAGGTCATAATATCGACATGCCAAATTTCATTTTTCCATCTTAAAAAATAAAAAAAGTTATAGAGGGGAACCACCTTTGAGAAACACCGGTATTTTTATATATATATATATATATATATATATATATATATATATATATATATATATATATATATATATATATATATATATATATATATATATATATATATATATATATATATATATATATATATATATATATATATATATATATATATATATATATATATATATATATATATATATATATATATATATATATATATATAATATATATATATATATATATATATATATATATATATATATATATATATATATATATATATATATATAAATATATATATATATATATATATATATATATATATTTTTTATATTATTTATATGTCCTATTATTTAAATTTAAAGGGCAAAATCAGTGGAAGTTGTCCTCGGTGCTCATGATATACGTAAAAATGAAACAACCCAATTCCGTGTGACCTGTGAAGAAATTACGGTGCATCCTGGATGGAATTACCAGAAGTTAGAAAATGACATTGCTTTAATTAAACTTCCTCAGTCAGTTTCGCTTAATAAATATATCACTACTGTGAGCTTGGCTACGAGCGGTAAGTATATTCAACAGTTTTAAAGTACAGTTATTAAAATACTTTTATAATTAGTTACGAAATGCAAGAAGCGCTTCTCAGCTGCTAGATTAAACAAGAAAACTTGTTTAAAATTTATTCATTCAATGGATTAAATAAAGTAGAAAATTGGTTTCTATCAAAATAAATCTTTTATTAGCTATATCTTTTTAAAGTGCGTCTATGAAAGAAATTTTGTATATATATATATATATATATATATATATATATATATATATATATATATATATATATATATATATATATATATATATATATATATATATATATATATAATATAAATTTAAGGTACATTTTATAATCTGACATTTACTTAAATTAAAAATTAATTTCATATATTCACACGTGTTTTAAACCAAATTAAATCGACTAAACTATTAAATATTGTTTGGTAAATAATAATAAGGAAAAAATAAAAATCTAGTAAACCTTTAGTACTGTTTGTTTGGGTGAAAATTTGCGTAGAAAAATGATGTTTTTTTGTTGTTTTTTTTAATTCAATCAAATATTTTAATTCTTCTAAAGTCACTTTTAAACTCTCCATATTGACAAAAAAAAAAGAAAAACGAAAGCACAGGCTGCTAAAGATCCATTTTTTCTGGACTAAGCAAAATTTGATGCTGGTTTCCAAAATTCATATAATAAAAAACAATTTTCTTCGTGGAAAATATTTTGGCAGACACATCTTTTATTTAAATAAACTTGGTAAAAATAATAAATAGTTAACAAAATAAATTTAAAACTTTTGGAAAATAATTAAATTGTTTACCTATAATATTTCGTTAAATTTTTCAATTTAACAGATTTGACAAAGTAAAAAGACAGCACATAAAGTAAGTGCAAAGTACATAAAATTAGGCATGGTATCACTAAGAGCAATTAACATCTTTTGCCATGGCAAAATGTGTCTCTATGTAAAACAAAACATGCCTTCTAAAAAAATATATGTGTTATCTGCAGCACAAGCTCCCTTCTCTTACACTCTGCAGAAGGTATTATAAAATGGCTATTTCCTATTTTGATAACGTTGGAAAGGTGGGTAAAACATCTAAAAGCCTGGCATCCCTGGTACCTAGTACCAATAGGCTTCAAACAAGCTTCTGTGAGATATAACAAAAAACCCACGTCCAGCATTTATTATCACCTGATCCCACCATATTTTTCTTCAGCTTCTAGGCTTAAAACAAAACAACTAAGCTTAGATTAAAGTGCTTCCAAGTTTTCTTAAAAACTTATTATAACATATTTTTAGTTAGTTTTCTTTATGAACGTTAAATAACATAAACCCTTACGCAGTTTATAGAGTTTTGGTAAATTTTAAAATCAAACGTCTATGTTCATATTTTCTTCAATGTTTCTTGTTTAAAAGATGCCCTCGTTACAGGCTTCCAGATCTAAAATTGGTAATCGCCAAAGCTCCATATAACAAGAACTCACACAAGGCTATCCAAAGCATATTTGAATGCAACTTGAAATTTTTCATGGGAATCCAAACTTATTTATTTACTTTTAGGTGCTATTTAAAATGCACTAATAGCCTCATAACCAACACATAATATACTTGGAAACGAAATGTTAAAGGCCTATAAACATCTTTCATGTTTGTGATATCTAAAGGGTGCCATAAATACAATGGATTTTTAAGCGTCCTGGAAAAAAAAAGAAAGTTTTTTTTAATGCTAAGTCTGACTATTTGTCCCTGTCGCCATCTTGGTTTAAAATATTTACAACCCCTTAAGATTTAACTAATAACACAGGCCCACAAAAAAGGTGGTGTGTGCTGGGTGTTGAACTAGAATTTTCTGCAGTATTTTTTTTTTCGACGAACACAAATCCAAAATTGAGGTCAAATAGGAGATAATCGAGAAAATGCGTAATTTCAGATATTAAAGTTTTTTTTTAAAATTTAAAACTTCAATATCTTAAAAACCATAAAAGATACATGAAACATTAAATTACAAAAACAATGTATTTTTAAAAGACCTTTTATTTAGGTTATATAGTCTTTTTGTCTAAGAGCAATTTTTTCGAGTTATAATCAAAAAACCGAATTTTCAGGATTTTTTCAAGGTATACTTCTGGAAAAATTTTAAAATTATTATTTTTTTAATTTTGGATTTTTCCGCAAATAATGCGATTTGTAATTTAAATAAATAAAATGAATGATTAATAAAAAAACAAAATCACATTAATAGTTTTTTTTCCTATTTCGGACTGAAATTTTTTGTACAAATTACATTTTCATTTATGTCTCCTTTAATATTTATCCTATCAAAAATATTTATTAAACTTTTTAAACGCAATTTAAAAAACTCTTTTTTTTGTTCCATGAAATTTTTTGTATCTCTTATAGTTTATATAGTCGTAGTCCAAACATTCAGTGGTAGCAGGTTTCTGTAGGTAAATGTACCGTGTCGGTTTTTTGGGATTTTCTTGATTTTTTGCTGTTTGACCCCAAATTTTGACTTTAAATTCGGGTTAGGCGAAAAAAATACGCCCTTATAAAAATATAAATTAATCCCTTTGGTTTCCAGAAAAACACTACCTTTCTAATTTTAATTTAAAATCCCTGTGTTTTTAATTTATTTCTATATTTTTTCTCCGCTAATACACTTATACCTTTTAAAAACAAAATACAAATAACATCATTGGTGTGACATAAATATGATACTTTTCTTCTCTTGTTTACATATTTTTCAAAAATAGTTAGAATTTCATTTTTTATAGGTACCTTTGATTATTCAGCTGCACTATTGACAGGCTGGGGTAAAACTTCAGATACTTCAAAAGTTTCAAACGTTTTAAACCAAGTTAACTTGGCTGTCCTTGAAAACTCGGAGTGCAGGAACTTTTATGAGGACATTATTCAGTCTACACATGTATGTACATCTGGGGCAGAAATTAAAGGTAATTTTAATACGTTTAAAAATTAAACACCTACTATGGTTAAAGTTCTTAATCTGTGCTTAATCGTTTAGAAATAGTATAATTCTTCTTTAAAAGTGTTAGACAATGTTATGATATTAATAAGAGTAAAATCTTGGACTTCCATTGTCTTTATTTGTTATTTAATACTCAACGTTTCGGTTAGTGATGTATCTCTAACCGTTTTCAAGTGATAACTAAAAACTATTCTTTAAAACTACGACTTAAATACTATCCGTTGTTCGCCGAAGCGATTTTTTAGGGTTCAGCAACTGCTGCCAGATATTCGAAATGTCGACGCTAGGTTTGCTAAATACATTTTGGTTGTTTGCAATTATTACAGCTTTTTTAAATGTTCTTTTTTTCCAGTGGGTTTCGTTATAAATAATTTTTTTTGTGTCCTTTAATTCTTATTTCAGGTGGTCTTTTTTGTTTCCCCAATGTATACCTTACCAAAATTCACAGGGAATTTGGTAGATACAGTCATTTTTTGAAACAATGTTGCCGGGTCTCGTCTTAGTTAGAATACATTTTTAGATTGGTTCGGGATTTAAGTGCTGTTTTAATATTATACTTATTTGCTATTCTGCCGATCTTTTCCTAAGTTCCCTTAATTTACGGAATAGTCATAAATATTTTGTCCTGTGCAGTCTTGGTCAAATAAGGTTTTTTTGCATTATCTTGATATTTGTCGATTGTTTCCTTAACCAATCTCTCACTGTAGCCGTTCTGCTTGAGATTTCTAGTTATATTACTTATGTTTTAAAAAATGACTGTATCTACCAAATTCCCTGTGATTGTGGTGAGGTATACATTGAGAAAATAAAAAGACCACTTAAAATTAGAGTTAAAGAATACAAAAAAAAAAATATACGGAACGTGGTGAAACGCCGAAATCAGGGATTGCCGATCACGCATGCTCAAAACAACTCCGTATACAATGGTCGGAAGCCAAAATTATTTATAAAGACACCCACTGAAAGAAAAGAAAATATAAAGATGCTGTAATAATTGCAAACGACCAAAGTGTATTTAGCAAATCTAGTGTCAACATTCCAAATATCTGGCAGCCATTGCTGAACCGTAAAAAATCCGTCAAGCTTCGGTGAATAACGAATAGGTCTATAAGTCGTAGTTGTAAAAAAAAATTAGTTATCACTTGAAAACGGCTGGAGACACATCACTAACCGAAACGTTGTGATCAAATAACAAATAAAGGCAATGGGAGTCCAAAATTTTAGTGTTATTAAAGTAGAAATCTTGTTAACAATTTTATATGCAGCCATGGGTAAAAAATTTTCTTGGGCTTATATGCCAAACTTTTGATTTGGTCTTTCTAGTTATATAATTCAAGCTATTTTAAAGACACACCTGTCATAGTTTTATTAATTGTATTTGGAGTTAAACACGCACAATCTTATTTTTATACCAAATTATCGGTTTAAACGTAAAAGTCTCCGAGTAATATTTTTTGGTTTAGGAAATTACAATTATTTTCTACAAAAAGTTGCAAAGAAGAAATAAAAACAGGGTTAATATATCACTTAAGAGGTTTAGTGGGCATATAGGTAGTTAATTAGTTTTATAAATGATAAAACTTTTACGGCAAGCTATTAGGGTAGTTTTACTATCTTTTTAGAGAACGGTGAATTTTACCTTTAAACCGATGAAATATAAAATTCTTCCTAATACATATACTGGTGCTAACTTGTGTTTTAATAATAAACTGTTAAAAATAGTTCGCAGTTATCTGTCTGTCCCATTTCAAATAGTTGTACCGACCCGATCATGGTAGTAAGACACTAGGGCCATTTTTGTGTTAGATCAACTAAACGTAATATTTAATAGCAGTAGAATGAAAAATATCTTTTGTCCCTTCTATGACTAATAATGTGCTATCCGTTGTTTCTTAATAGTTCTTTTGCCTATTTATTTTATTTTTGTTGTATTTTTATTAACACAGCTGCAAACCTAAAAATATTTTAGATAATATAGGTCAAAAATTAAGTTATTACCCAAAAGTATTTATATTATTTCAAAAAGCGGGAGGCGTGGGCATCCAATGGCCTCCCTAAGTATACGTCACTGGTAAAAGCATTGTTAAGCTTTTTAACCACCCATTATTGAACCACTAAGAAGTCCTAATCCAAAGGGGTAAAGAGCTAAGTGGGTATAGAGGCCAGTAAAGCGAGATCAAATATTCCACCCTAATGAAGCGCTTTTTTCATACGTGGGCTCTCTTATCTCGTTACCTATTAAATGTATTTTGACTTATAAGGTCTGATACTGTTTGTTTTTAAACTCGAGTGCTTAATCCATAAATATCGTATGGATATATTAGAAAAAATATAATTTGAAAACAAAATTAGGAGTCCAGCTTAAATTTTTAAATGGGAAAAAACACAAAAAATTGGAATTTTTAGGATGTTTAAAAGATGTCATAATATTAAAAATTGTAAAATTTACAACGTGTAGTGGCTGTATGCATTCTGTGCATACGTTATGCAAAAGTTATTTGTGTAAACTTAAAATTGTGCCAGTGATTCGCATTTATAAGAAAAATAGGTTACACATAAAAACACAATGTTAAGCGCAACTATAAAAAGTATTTGGTTTAAAACAACCTAAAGCATTTTTTTCTAAAAAATTATAGCTTTGGTCTAAAGTTGTAAACTAGTTTTTAGGGTACGACAGATTCTATTGTTAGATAAATATCTTAAAAATATATAGGGTCTAACAAAAAAATGTCAAGTCGGAGTGACTTGATATATAATAGTTTAAAAACATATCACAGATTCTAACCATTTAATATTTTACTACACATTATATTTTAATTATTTCTGCAGGGGGTTGCAACGGAGACTCAGGTGGACCACTAGTAGTTGATGGGCAACAAATCGGAATCGTATCGTTTGGTTCAAATAAATGTACTAAAGGTTACCCAACTGTATTTACCAGAGTAACTGAATTCAAGAATTGGATATCAGAAAATTCTAATGTTAAAATCTAATAAACAATTTCCTGTATTTTTAAAGTAGTTAAAAAAATATATGCTATATTGTATCCGCATTTAGTTTGTCGCAAAACATTTTTAAACCTTATTGTTTAATTGCTTTTTAATTTTTAAATGTTTAGTAGTGTTATTTTACAAATTATTTTGATTTGTTAGAACTTTTTAGGAAGTACGTAAAATACTAAAGCTAGAAAAGACCTAAAAATTTTATTGTAGGTTTTTTAAAATTCCATATATATATAGCAAACCGGCTTGTTCACGAAATTTGTGTGGTCATTAGCGGAAAGAGTTATGTTGTAAATTAGATATTTGTTAAAAGACAGTTGTTCATAAAAGTTTGATTTTTACCATAATTTTTCCTGTAAGTTATATTTTGAAACTTCATAGAAAAAATTAATGTATTAGGACTCTTCTCAAATCAAATAAATATAATAAATATTTCAATTATTCAAAAAGATCAAAATAAAATTTATTGGAAAAATGTTAGGTAACAACATTCGTTAAATAGTCCCATTTTTGACCTTTCTAGCTTTAGTATCTTATGCACTGCCTTAACAAGGTAAACATATTGTAGAGTAAAAATCTATTAAACTTTGTTAAGTTAAAAAGCAATTTCATTTTATTTGGTTAAATTTTAAAACTTATAATTCTTAATTCCTTATAATAAATATATTACCAACATAAAAATTTTTGTTTTAGTTCAACTCCTAAAGTAGTTCGATCTGCCTGCAAATTTAAAATATTTCCTATCATGTTAATACAAACTTAAATCTTAATGTTAAAATTGGAGATACTTTAAACTGTAAAGATTGTTTCCCAAAGTCTTTTTTTCAAACAAATATTAGGAGTGATCTGAACTCTGATCTGATGTAATTTAATTGTAACACACAATCCAGTAGTACTAGCTGCTTTAAGGTTATTAAGTTATTACTAACATTTACCTTTTTTATGTTTTTTTATATACAAATGACGATTAAAGCCAAAATAATTTAAATGATACTCTTAAAAAGGGCATATAAATGGATATAAGCAAATATAAACAAATATAAATAAATACAAATAAATGTTAATGAACAAAAACGAACAAAAATGTGCCAACATGCCAACTCAGATGTAGACGGCAGGCCAGCAGTCGGCTTTGTCACTTTGGCTTTGCCGACCCAGCAATGCCAACGGCCTGCCGCGGGATAGTGTGGACGCGCTTTTAGTATCGCCATTTCAATCAAAATTATTTATAGTTTAGGAAACAAACCATTTTGCATAGCAAATTTTTCAAAATGCATAGAACGACTTGAAATTTTAACAGTAGGTAGGAAATAGTCAAAGGATCAAAATATATCATGCCAAAGGGCGCCTTTGCCTTGGGTGTGGTTGCCAAACCATCTCGGGGGTGGATTTTTTTATATTTTGACCGCAGGAATTGATAGAAAAATGATTTCTAAGAAAAAATGTTCATTGCATTTTTTTTAAATACATACTTATAAAAACCAATTTTTTGGAGCATGCTAAAAGCAATTCGATGCATTTTTTAAAAAATCCGCGCTTTTGTACTATTTTTTGCATTTTAATATTGTTATAGGGTAAATTTTTAAGAATTTAAAAATTAAAAAATTAAATTAGTAATACTTTTCAGTACCATTTTTTTATTACGACTCTGTAACAATATGTTAATTTTTCTGGGATAAACAATTTATCATTCATCATAAAAAGGGTTGATTTTCAAGGGTTGAAATATATTAAATAATGTTTCAAATAATTAAATACTTATATTTCAATTTATATGAGCCTAATTTTATGTGACTTAAGCTTTAATATGACAGTTTTAAAGGTTTTTGCAATAAAGGGTAGTTTTCACCCCTAAAAAATAAAAATCGACCTTTATCATAATGAAGATTTTAAAGAGGAGGGTAAGTTAAGCTTAATCCCAAATAGTCATGCAAAACACTGTGATACGTAATATATTAATTTTTTGGGTCAAATAATTTTTGTTTAAAATCATAATAGGAGTTGCGGGCTGAAATATTTCAAATAATGTTTTAAAGAAACAAAATACTACTTTTTCAACTTATTTTAGTCAAGTTTTACTCAAATTTAGCTTTAATGTAATTATAGTTTTATAGGTTTTAGCAGTAAAGGGTAGTTTTTACCCCTAAAAAATAAAGAGCGCCAACGGCATAATATAGATTTTAAAGAGGAAGGTTAAGTGTAAATCCCAAATTTTTATGCAAATTTATGCATTTTGAAAAAATTGCCAGGTTTTGCACTTTTTTCAGCTTCGTTTTCTGTTCTATTACCTAAAGATTTATTAATTGCTACAAGGTCTGGCATATTGTGTCTTAGCTCTTGATCAGTCAGCAAGCTGTGGTCTCGTTGAATCTTATTGGTGTTATTTCTAAAAAAAGGTTTTAAGTTGCAATTTGCCTTCTAAGTAATGTACGTCTTTATATTCTTTCGCAGTAAATGTCTGGCAATCACCACTTAGATGTATTTTCCCTTGTAGGGACCATCCAGATATACAATGACTGATATTTTTTAAAAAAGAATATTTGATAGTGTGTTTAAGGTACTTTCTTATGGAAATCATATGATCCTGAAGACTTAAGTAAGGCCCTTTTCTTCGTGAAGCATCTATTCTAAGGTCTACGAATTAACATTTTCTATAATGTTTTCTTTTTTGTTTCAATATAAATAAATGTTCTTTTACAGAGTTATTTTAAACTTCTTACCGAAAAATTAAAATAAATATGAAGTAGGTTGGTTAGCTTAACCCTATAATTCAGGCTAATTTATTTTATTTTTTAAATAAAAAAAATAAGAAATAAATTATAATAGTTTTCTACTTTTTAAAACTATGCTCATCAATTGTTTAAATACTTTTAATTTGGAGCATTTATCAGTTTTTTAAATTACTTTGATATTAAGTAGCAAATCAATAAGATAAATATATTAAAACCGTTAAAGTTTAAATATAAAATTTAACCTGTCACATAGTAAGGGAATTAGCCTCAATCAATTTATTTGGTAAATGCTTAAAGTTTTTTCGTATTTATAGGATTTTATAAGCTAATTTAATTTTGAGTTCAATAGGCAGAGTGACTGATATTAGTTTTTTTAAAACATTTTACAAAAATACTTAGTTTAAAAACAGTATTATTTTATATATTTACTTTCTTATTATTCTATTATAATGGGAAAGTTATTAAATTATTTTTTTACTAAAATGCCCTTTTTAAGAAATATTTTTTATGGGCCCTTCGAGAATCTATAAAATTTCCCAAAATTTCTTAGTTTTAACAGCATTTTCTTTCAACATCTCGAAATTCCCTTAAAGATAAAGGCTGTCTTTTTAAAATTTTTCTTAGAATTATAATTGCTTACAGAAACGTTTTCTAAAAAAATAAAACCTAAGGGACAGTATACACAATTATAAATAATATAATATACTGTTGTGTTTGCAATTGGAGGGGGTCTACAGCTTTTTGTGGGCTCTAAACCATGGTTGTTAATTTATTGAAATAATCTCTTTAGCTTTATGTAGATTTTTTTCATACTTATTTAACAGTTTTAAGTTATTGTAACCAGTCAATAAAAACAAGATAGTAGTTATATGCATTAGGTCAGATATTTTTTTAAAAGTTAGGATTTACAACTAATAAGTATCTGGTATATTTATGTCTTACTTCTTAAGAACTATAATACTTTAAATATTTAAAAGATTTTTTGACATTAAACACACTAAAACGTTTCAATGAAAATATTTAAAATTTAATAAACGTTTTGGAAAATATTTGTGAAGAACTTGCCTGAACACGTCCATTAATTAACGAAATTTGCAGGATGCGTACGGATTTCGTATACTCCGATAACTCTAATGCTGGAAGTAGTGCTCGATGGATTGTCAGGGTGATATCGGTCGAACGCACTGGCCTTCATATGGACCGACAAAGGGTATCAGTTTAAAAGTTAGATTTTATGAGCGAAAAAATGTGTCCGTGCACTGTGGCGATAGTCATCGCTTAGGGTCTTAAATCATGCGCAGAACGGATCGGTAGACCTATTTTATTTACACGTTTGTCGCCGGCCAGTTCCGTACTGACCGCTTGTGTGAGATTGTTTAGTTTTTGGACTGACTTATTTTGTGATAGAATTTCTATATAATTATAGACTCTTAACAAGTTTTATTGTTTTATTGCTTTTTTTGTGTTTAGTGGTAGCATTTATACATTCCTTTTGTTCATAAAAAATGTATAAACTGTTTTTTGGTGATCCGCTTGAAAAGCAAACAATTGCGCAAGAGAAAAAGAATAGCGGTATAACCTTTTTCTCTCCCTCCAACGTGCTCATTGGTCGGTGGAAGGAATATATATACCCCGCTCTGCGTGCTGATTGGTCGGCCTCCCTTCGTCGATCAATTGACACGTTGGAGCCACGGAGAGAGGTTATACTATGATTTTTTTTTCTTACTCGTACGCTTATTCGCACTGCCAAAGGGCAAGGCTGCCTCTAGTAAAGGTATGCTTTTTTTGTATAAATACATTTAAAATGTTTACAATATTTTATTATCGCTATCAAAAACATAAGTCTTAGAAGGAAAAGACTTAACGGTATTTGTAACAACGTTTTTTCCGCTTTGTTTATAAGTTTGTTCCGATCTCGCAAAAAACCGTTTATTGTACGGCCTTATGCAAGTCCAGTCAAATAAACACTTTCCGAACCGATAGGTAACAGTGATCTGATTTCCAATCAAAGCACAACCCTTGAAATATACAAAAAGCGTTCAAACTTCGTCGTTTTGAACTGACATAAAACCGTGTAAAGTAGACACTCACGCGTTTAATCGATTCTTACAGTTTCAAAACCGTTTTACGGCGGTACAACGACTGGGTCTCGAAACAAACCCTATCTTTTATTAGCCCCTATTTTTGCTATTTAAATTTATATATGAATAGAATCGCAAAATAAAAAATCAGTATCTAAATTTAGAAAAAAGAATTATTTGTACAAAAAGTTGGGAAAAGCACTATTTCTCGTAACGAGCAGAGCAAAGAATGTAAGTTATGAAAAATAGTGTTTTCCAACGGGTTTTACACAATATTTTTTTCTAATTTTAAATATGATATAATTTTTTTAAATTTAAGTGTAAAATA
The DNA here is from genome assembly GCA_019359885.1 of Listronotus oregonensis. Taxonomy (NCBI): domain Eukaryota; kingdom Metazoa; phylum Arthropoda; class Insecta; order Coleoptera; family Curculionidae; genus Listronotus; species Listronotus oregonensis. Next base: position 5,144 of record JAHBCN010001866.1, on the reverse strand, counting down.
TAAAAAACTTTTAAAACTCGTTGACGTTATCAAATATCTTACTTTTCATCACCAGTTGCGAAAAATTTTACTTTTGTAACTAGCTACGAAAACTAAGTTATTTGACAACGTCAATAAGTTTTAAAAAGTGTCACTTTAAATGGCAAAATTAGAAAAAATATATTTCATGAATATAAATTAATTAATGATTTATAGAAATTTCAAAGTCCGGCACAGGTCCTTTATTCCAAATACGCAAGCTGAATAACTTTATTGTTTGTTTAGTGCGCGCTAGCGTAAACTTGCTATAAATGCAATTAGCGATTACATATCTAAAGTCAGATTATCTATGGTCGAACGTAGCTATATCAATGAAAATGTATGCTAAACTACAGTACAGAGCGCCTAGCAGTCTATCATCTCTGCACTGTAGTTGATAATATATTTTTATTGACCGATATCAGCGCTGACCATTGGTCTAGCAGTAAATTCAATTTTACGTAAAAATGTAATAACCTGTTAACATTTTGTAACTGTAAACTTTTGTGAATATTTGTAATATTTTTATGGTGCCCTGAGCAGGTATGCTTTTAAATATTTTAACATTTTTTTTCTTCTTTATAAAGCTCATACATCGTTAAATTTTTAAAATTATTTTAGCATTTAATAATTTGTAAAAATTGCCCAACCTTACGATGGTAATGAGGCGGACCTCTATCCAATTAAAGTGATTTTTTATAATATTACTGGAAGTTAGTATAAAAGAAAATAGAGAAGAGGTTAAAAAAAGGGGTCAAATTAAATTTGGGCCCAGTTATCCACCTCACACATTAAAGGACCACCTATTCTAATTTCTTATGACTCTGTATTGATGCGAAGTCAAATCAAAATAATTATGAAAGTTGTGTCTATTTACGAGACCATTGTTATAAAAAGTACATTCATAAATTTATAACTAATCAACATATTATCAAAAAAGTTTTTAGTTACTGCCACTTTATCTGACCCCCACTTGCAAAATTCGTTTTGGTTGTTAAAACCATTTCCATAAAGTTCTTTGCAAAACTGGATTTTATAAGGATATTTTCTAAGATTTTTTAAAATACTTTTTTGAATAATGTTAATATTTTCGAATATCTGATTTTGACTAATATTGAGATTTTCGATAACTAAAGCAACTACCATAAAAACATTTTCTTTATATTCTGTGACAAGTCTTCTTGTAATGGATTTTTTTATAATCAACACCTTCACTTTCCTTAAATTGGTTTAACAATCTCTCAAAAACGGCTGGCTTAGGATAATTTCTTTCGGGAAACCTTTTGGCATAACTTTTAGGAAGCCAATATACAATTTTGATTCTCCAAGGATAAAAATCATATTAATACGCTCTTCTTTTGGGTCAACCTTTATTTTTATCAAGCAAAACCCAACAATATTTAAATATTATAGATCTAAACTTCTACAATTACATAAAATAATAGCACTTCAGCAAAAAAGACTTTGCAGACGCAACTGACAGACTATGAATTATCTGACATTTCTAAATACGATAGGCAACAAGATACATTAAAACTTTTATTAAAAAGGCCAAATGATGCAAAAAAAGATTATTTGGCGTGTTCTGTAAAAACGCGAAGACTTAGCTTAAAACACCCTAACATCTTTCGATAGGTAATTAAAAAGGAGTAGAAATCCCGAAAATGTATACATGTGCAAGTATACCCAACATTTATTTATTTATTCTTAATTATTGCATCTTAAACTTTCAGAATGTTAGGTGTTACAGCACAAAGTAGTTCTTTTCTAAATATTCGTTTTTTTTTTTTAAATATTAAGGTTATTTTATTATTGTCAGACAAGGAGGTACTAATGTATGCCTTCCTAGAAATAGAAGGAGCGTTTGACAACACGTCCCTTACATCTATCTCAAACGCATCGAGGCGCAGAGGGATTGACGCAACAAGCTGCAGGTGGATAGACTGCATGCTTAAGAGCAGATCAGTATATACTTTAATTCTTGAAGAAACTCTTGTAGCTCGGGTTGAGCGAGGATGTCCGCAAGGGGGAGTTTTGTCCCCACTGCTATGGAACCTTGTCATGGATGACCTACTAAATGTCCTTCAACTTGAAGTGCACCAAACATTATGATACGCAGACGAGCTCGTTATTATGACCCAAGGAAAATTTAACAACACTATTAGGGATAAAATGCAACAGGCCCTAAACGCAGTTACCAAATGGACGAGAAAGGAGGGACTAAACATAAACCCTTCTAAATCGGCCACAGTTGCCTTCACCAAAAGGAGAAATCTAGAGGGCTTAGGACCCCTGACCCTACAAGATGAAACAATCAAGATTGTGGGAGAGGTAAAATATTTGGGGGTCATCCTAGACTCTAAACTTACCTGGAACCAACATCTTAAGAAAATAAAAAAGAAAGCGGAGATGACTTTTATGTTAATCCGACGCGCTCATGGAAAAATATGGGGCCTTAAACCAAACATGGTTTATTGGTTATACACCGTGGTGGTAAGGCCTATGATAACAGACGCATTACTGGTATGGTGGACAAAAATGCGACAAAGAACTGCTGTTACAGAATTGGCCAAGGTACAAAGACTTGCTTGCTAAGCTATAACAGGAGCAATTAAAACAACCCCAACAGCAGCCATGGAGTTTGTCTTAGACCTTCCACCACTTAACCTCATAGTAATGGGAGAGGCAAGAATGAGCTACTTCCGACTGCCACAGAAACCAACTGGTGTCTACGGTAGTTTGGGACACAACAACATAAAAAGTCAGGTTGGACGAGAGAATAGACCAGATAATTACCCAATACTCGTTTAACAAAAACTTCGAGGTAAAAATTCCGGATCGAAGTGAGTGGCAGCAATCCGATCTCCCCGGCACGGTTGGAGACATTATCTGGTATACGGATGGTTCCAAAAGCGAGCAGGGAACTGGAGCGGGCGTGTACGGTGAAATGAGGAATTCAAAATTCTCCATTCCACTAAGAATACACAGTTCTGTATTTCAAACAGAAATATATGCTTTACTGCACTGTGCAAAAGAAAATAACAGGAGGGCTTATAAAAATAAGCGGATCTGCATGATAATAGACAGCCAAGCGTCACTGGGGGCACTAGTAAACCCCAAGGTAACGTTCAAGCTGACATGGGAATGCCAAAAAGAACTGGAATTCCTGGGAGAACGCAACAGACTAACTCTCTTGTGGGTACCAGGACACTCCGGAATAGAAGGCAACGAAAAAGCGAATGAGCTTGCAAGACAGGGATCATCCACACCATACTTTGGACCAGAACCTGCCCTTGGAGTGACCAAAACCACAGCACGAGGGCAAATCAGGGAATGGATCCGAAACAAACACGAGCAATACTGGGCAAACCTCAGTAGAATTAGACATGAAAAATGCTTTATAAGGGGCCCATCCAAAAGAACGAAGGAAAAACTACTCAGACAAAGTAGGAAAAGACTTTGCATAAGAGTAGGGTTACTAACAGGGCATGATAACCTAAAGGCTTAAACAATGGAACCCAACTTGCAGAATGTGCGATGAAGGGGAAGAAACAGCCTACGCATATCCTGTGCGAATGTGAAGCATTGAATCACAAAAGACAGGCATTATTTGGGCAAACGAAAATGAGCCCACATAAATATATTAACCAACCAGTCTCGGGGTTATACGGACTTGTAGAAGGAACAAGACTAATAAGAGGATTGGTATAAAAAGAAAATGGAAGATTAGGCACAAAAAGCCCAAGAGGCTCGCTGCCTCCGGTAGTGAATCAAGACGGCTACCAGAGAAGGAGAAGAAGATTATTGTCATAGATTCTGATAATAGTTTTGTTAAAAATAAATCAAAATGTCAATCAAAATAATGTTTTGATTTTATAAACTCAAAATTTAAAATTTGACGGAATACTCAAGAAGAATAAAAATAATTTAAAAGTACATTTGCCGGTAAGTTAAAAAATATGGCCTTCTATTTAAATTAATCAAGGTATTGCCTCTTAAATTTCTTTTTTGATTAGTTATAATTTCTTGGCATATCAAACTCTCAAACCGTGCGGTAATCGTTTTTTGAGGACACACAGATATAGCCTTTTATTGCCTTTGAGTTTAGGATACTTTATAAGGCCACAGCTTATAACCAAAAAAAGGATTATCTGTGGAAATTAATCTCGTAAAATCGTTAGACGGCTCTTACTCTCGCAACATTGAGACCACGTTACTTCCTGCAAAGGAAAAAGATAGCGTCTTTAATGGCACCGAACAGCGCTCTTGCTAGAGGGATAGAAATCAGCAATCAAGCAACCGTTTGCCTCTGCATGTAATTTGTTGGTAATGGTGGATTACACAGCCTACTCGTTAACTTCAGCTATCAGGGCAAAGGGTGATGTAATTTTTTTCTTTTTTGTTTTTTTTCGTTTATTTAATAGACAGTAAGATATAATATTTACAATTATTTTTAAATAAAATACTTAAAGATGGCTTGCTCTGCAGAGAAAAAAAGGAGTATTGCAAAATTTGTACTACTTTTGTACACATATATTCAAGAATCCCTAGTTTCCTAAAATAAATTAGTTTATGGTTTAAATAAAAAAAATAAATATCTGACCAATTCTTTGGGCAAAAAAAATATTTCTGAGAAAATTTGAAGTGGCATGGGCAAAATAGATGTAAGCCCATATAGTCTATGGTAGTTGAATTCAAAAAATCAATGATTTTAGGTTAGAAGCCAAATAATTTTTTTTTAATCATAACATTAAAATAATTTTTTTAAACAACAATAATATTATATTTCATTATTGAATATTAGAGAAAAATAAGTAAAAACTTTAATTATATTGGTCAAAACTTAGGACAGTGTCGATAAATACTGGGAATAACAGATTAGAGTCCAGTGACTTTCATCAATTTTCCCCTTTTTGCATAAATCTCAAAGTTTTTCTGTTCGGTCATTTTTTCAGAGGTCCGAAAATGTATTCAAAAATTTCGAAAGGGATTATCCGTATTTATTGAATGATTCTGAACAATTTTTATTGAATCAAATTTTTTCTGCACGTTTTATGATTCTATCCCACTGTGCGTCGTTTTTCCAGCCCACAAACTTTAGCTCTGACGACACTATTTCCAGCCAA